>OVBX01001401.1:11431-26290 GCA_900406325.1 Erucastrum elatum | reverse complement strand
TATATATATATATATATATATGCATATAAACTTTAAATATTTCTATTTGGCTTTGTAAGCAGTATGAGTTGTAAGAAACATTTAATGTGTATAATACGTGTTTCGTTGTCAGTTTTTATTTTTAATTTTTTTTGTCAAGAAAGTTTCTATTTTTTAACTAACATAAATTAAAGTTAAATTAGTTTTGTTTTTAACTAACAAAAAGTAAAGTCAAATTAGTTATATAATATGTCGTAGGAAGTATTTAGAGATCTGAAATAACAAAACAAATGGAAAAACAAGCCGTATTGAGAATGTTGTTAAGCTTTACGATTCTGTGTTTCTTCTACTATGGAGTCTACGGGACAGCTTCTACGGAGATCGATATGAAATTGACGGCTCTTAATAAACATGCATTGAAGACGATCAAAGTATGGACTCATGACTCTGAATTTAGATATCTTATTAACTGATTTATTATGTATATTAAAAAACAAGTAAATTAATATAATTATTTTTGATAATCTCAAATCGATTATTTATTTATAGAGCGAAGATGGAGATATAATAGATTGTGTGGATATCTATAAACAACCTGCTTTTGATCATCCCGCCTTAAGAAATCACAAGATTCAGGTAAACAAACTCTACTCAGGCACGCCTCATGCACAAGTCAAATATAACAAAATAACTCAACAAGCTGTTTCCTTACTTGTTCTACATTTATGCATGCAGATGAAACCGAGTGTGGAACTTGGTTCAAAGAAAACTAATAGTCCAAACAACGGTTTTTCTAAACCGGTTACATCCCAGACTTGGTCCAAATCTGGTAGATGTCCGGTAGGGACAATACCAATTCGTAGAGTCAGTAGAGAAGACATAAGCAGGGCCTCTTCACCGTCTAGTTTTGGAAGAAAAACTCCTTACATACACAACATTCTAGAAAAAACACATCAACACGAGGCTAATTTCAGTTTAATCGCTGAAAATTTACACAGTCCCCGTCGGGATAATCGTTCGGTATGTAAATCATATGATGTTGAATGAATGCTTTTTCTAGTTTTGGAGGTTACAAATTTTAAGATGTTTTTTTTTTTGCCTTGAACGCCTATATAGCTAGTGCTCTTGCTATAGATCACATTATTTTTTAAGATAAATAGATGACAATTAGTTTTTAACTTACATATACGAAACTAATTAAATCTTCTTATGTTTAGCTAATATACTCTTCTTCTTTGTTGATGATATATAGGAGTCCATCTTTTTCGCAGTAGGGGTTAACTATCTCGGTGCTCAATCCGATATAAATATTTGGAATCCACCAGGAGTTCAAAAGGGTGACTTCAGCTCCGCACAAATGTGGCTGCTTGATTCGGGAATGACTGAGAGCATAGAAGCTGGTTGGATGGTAAAAAATAAAAATAATATATATATACCTAGAAATATTATAGCTTGATTAAAATGTAAACCATTAATTGTTTCCATGTATCATTTCAGGTGAATCCACGCGTTTTCGGTGACAAGCGCACACGGTTCTTTGCCTACTGGACTGTAAGTAACACTATAATATGACTGTAGACGTCAAAGAAACATTGACTTCAGTTTCACGATTTTACAAACTAGTAATTGGATTTGGGTTTGCAGAATGATGCATACCGTAAAACAGGTTGCATCAACCTCTTATGCTCAGGCTTTGTACAAACAAGTAAACATTTAGCCCTAGGTGCAGCCATAGAACCTATCTCGAGTATCTCGCATGAGCAATATCACATAACCGTTAAAATATTTCGGGTATTATTTTCTGCTTTACTAATATCGTTATTCTTCCAACTATATTTATTTATTTATTGTTATAGTGCCCTATCATTGACCGTGTTTCCAGGATCCGCAAAGCGGGAATTGGTGGCTGTCGACCCACGATACCGTGTTTGGATACTGGCCTAGCGCAATCTTAAAACACCTACAACAGAGTGCCAGTGTAGTGCAGTGGGGAGGAGAAGTCTATAGCCCTAACGTGAGGAAGAAGCCACACACCAAAACTCCGATGGGAAGTGGACAGTGGCCAGCTCAGCTCTTTGGCAAGGCTTGTTTCCACACCAGCATTAGGATCCAGGACGCTTCCATGCAGCTCAAGTATCCCCCGCCCCTAGTCGAGTTCTCAGATGAGGGGTATTGTTATACTACAAAGTTCCACCAGGAAACAAACAAGTCGGAGCCGTATTTATTCTTTGGAGGGCCTGGTCAGGGACCTCTATGTCCTTGATCTCAATCATTTTATAGACCTTCGATGCTTCTGTTTCATAGTTTGATGATCATGACTTGTCTGGTCTAGGGAGACAGAACTAAAAAGGTTTGTTAAATTATGTGCTTATGAATTCTAAATTCATAATAAGAAGGATCAAACCAAGAACGACTTCAATTTAGTGAGAAAAAATCCACCCAAATAAGTAGTCTGGTTGTTGATGATGAACTAAAATAAGTAGCAACGTAGAAAGCCAAATAAAATTTCACACACACACACACACCAGATATCTTTTTGGGGACCATCTTTAGTAATTAATGCAGAATCCAGCTTTAGTCAGTTGACCTGGATTTTACCTCAACTGCAGATTCTTACTAATTTGAATATATATATATATACTAAAAAGAACTTTTAAAATTTCTGTTTGGTTTGTAAGAGCAGCTCAATGGAAGCATTTAGAAGGTTTCTTAGAGCATGTTTAATGAGGATTTAGAAGGTTTCTTAGAGCATGTTTAATGAGGATTTCCAGGATGAAGTTTTTAGCGGAATATAAGATATTGTCTCTTAATTTTTAACTAAAAAATTAAGAATCGATTTTTAAATAAGATATATAAGAGCTGGTTCTTAACTTTTTATTTAAGAGCCGGTTCTTAGCTTTTAAGTTAAAGGTTAAGAGACAGTTTCTTATATTCCGCTAAAAATTCTACCCTAAAGATCTTCCATTAAACATGTTCTTATTATTTAAGAAAAAAGAAATAAAAAATAATTAAAACAAGAAAGAAAGTATAAGAAGTCCTAAACTCTTTACTCTTAAGGATCGGTTGTAAATCTGCAAAGACATTTGTCACTAGGGGTGTTCAATCCGGATATCGGTTCGGTTTTGGTTCGGTTTTTTCGGTTTTTTGGTATTTCAGTTAGTAAAATATAACTACCATTCTAAATTCATATTTACTTCGGTTCAGTTCGGTTTATATACTGTCGGTTTTCGGTTTATTCGGTTTTATACCAACAAACACAATTCTTTATTTTATGATCACTTTATAAGAATTTTAGAGTCATGTTATCAACACAATCATTTATTAAAAATATTATATGTTTAAATAAAAGAACGAAAAAATGTTTCTACCATCTTATAAAATAATCAGATATATAATTAAAATCAAAACTCAAAATTTTGAAAATAAAAATAAAAAACTGAAAACAAAACAGAAGCACGACAAAAACACCAAAGAATTCTTTTTTTATTCTTCCATATTTAGTGTTCATTAAAGTCATGTTTCTTCGAATGAACACAAATCTATGTTCGTTTATAGATTAACAAAAATTGTGAAGAATTTCCACTAATTATTGTCCATCAAATTTATATTCTTTATTTCAATTTAGTCAATGCTAAAATAAAGCAACAAGAACAAAAAGAAAACTAAAAATATAAGAAGCATCGATTGCGATGAATTGTTATTTAATCATACTTCAAGTGTTTTATATATCGTGACTTCTTTACTACTGTAAAAATATGGTAATAGTTATTAGCAAAGAAATTAACTTATGATTTTCGTACGTTGTTATAAAATATATTCATATTTATATATTTCTATTTTTGATCGGTTTTATTCGGTTTATTCGGTTTTATCGATTATATACCAAACCATATACAAATCCTACGGTTTTTAGAAAATCACATTCATTTGGTTTGTATGGTATATACTAAATCCAAACCACATTATCTATTTCGGTTCGATTCAGTTCGGTACGGTTCGGTTTTGCCATTTTGAACAGCCCTAGTTGTCACAATACTAACAATATTAATTGATTTTAGAAAATTAAATTTAACAAAAAATACTCCATGTGTTTCATAATAAATGTCATTCTAACCTTTTTTTTTTGTTACACAAAAATTGTCACTTTACAATTCCAATGCAAATTATGCTTATTTTCAGCTGAAAATTAATTGCAATCTGCACTGATTTTATAAATAGTTTTACTTATCTAAAATACTATTGGTCCAAACGGTGTAATTAATAACAATCTACATATATTTCTATAACTTTTTTAATCTGTGTGAAAAATATCATAGTGACACTTATTCAAAGATGGAGGCAGTATAATACTATTAATTTTCCTTTTCTTATAGAATCTATAGCAGTTTCCAACTGATAATCATGCTCTAAAGCATTATAAGTTGTAGGAAACATTTAAAGTGCATCATACGTGTTTTGTGCTTCTTAATGTTAAAATGTTTTAATCAAGGTAGCTTTGTAAGCTCTATAAGTTATGTAGTTGGTAATATTTAATGATCTTCAATGACAAACATAATCTAAATATTTTCCTAAACTGAGACTAACAAATGGAAAAACAAGTCGCATTGAGGATGTTGTTAACCATGACGATTCTATGTTTCTTCTACAATGGAGTCCATGGAACAGCTTCTCTGGAGATTGATATGAAATTAAAGGCTCTTAACAAGCCTGCATTGAAGACGATCAAAGTATGAATTGATTTTGAATTCAGATATATTATTTGTTGTGTTATAGCGTATATCTTCTTGTTTTTGATATCCCAAATCTGTTATTTAATCATAGAGCGAAGATGGAGATAT
Organism: Erucastrum elatum; assembly: GCA_900406325.1. NCBI lineage: Eukaryota > Viridiplantae > Streptophyta > Magnoliopsida > Brassicales > Brassicaceae > Erucastrum > Erucastrum elatum. The sequence continues at coordinate 21,473 of OVBX01001401.1, read as the reverse complement.
AATAGATTGTGTGGATATCTATAAACAACCCGCTTTTGATCATCCCGCCTTAAAAAATCACAAGATTCAGGTAAACAAACTCTACTCACGCACGGTTGCACAAAACGTACAACAACAAAACTCAGACAAGTTTTTTTTTCTACATTTATGCATGCAGATGAAACCCAGTATGGAACTTGGTTCAAGGGAGACTAGTAGTACTCCAAAGGACGGTTCTTCTAAACCGGTTAGATCCCAGATTTGGACCAATTCTGGTCAATGTCCGGTAGGGACAATACCGATTCGTAGAGTTAGTAGAGAAGACATAAGCAGGGCCTCCTCACTATCTAGCTTTGGAAGAAAACCTCCTCACATATACAACACTTTAGCCAAAGCACACCAACACAAGACTAATAGCCATTCAACAACTGGAAAAAACATAATCCTCGCCCAGAAAACCGTTCGGTATGTATATTATATGTACATTCAACAGCTGCAAGACACATCGCCTCAACAGAGCAACGCCAACAAACTTATCTCCACATCTGGTTTGACAGGATTCAAGGATAAATGAACTCAAGACTTTAAGACTCATCTGCTCACATGTGTTTTTTTACCTATCTAAGTTTTTTTCTTTACCTCTTTTATTTAGGCTCTGTGTAGCCATCTTTTCTCCCTTCTACATTGTAACCAAAAAACATTCAGAAATGGTATCGTACGAGGAGTTAAGAGGAAAAAAAAAATATTATATGATGTCGAATGGAATGTTTTTTCTAGTTTTGGAGATTGCAATTTTTTTGATATATAGCTTGTGGTCCTGCTATAGTTTTTATTCATGTCAAAAACTATACTAGATGCCACAATTAGTTTTTAACTTACTCATATTACAAGTCTAATACAACAATATCTCAATTATAGGCCAAATTACTTATACTTAAAGCCAACCAGAAACAACAAATTAAAATCTTCCAATTTGCTAAAGCCCCTTCCTCCTTGTTGATGATATAGGAGGCGATATTTTTCGCGGTAGGGTCCAACTATCTCGGTGCTCAGTCAAATATAAATATTTGGAATCCACCAGGAGTTCAAATGAGTGACTACAGCTCCGCGCAAATGTGGCTGCTTGCTGGTGAGCAGTCGGAAATATCTGAGATCATAGAAGCTGGCTGGATGGTAAAAAAAAGATTATGCGTACGTAAATATTATAGTTTACTTTAAATGTAACCCGTTAACCAGTCACCTCTTTAAAACATTCCAGGTGAATCCAGTCGTTTTTGGTGACAACAGCACGCGGTTCTTTGCCTACTGGACTGTAAGTAACACTATGACATGAGACTATAACACTTTCATGAATTTACAAACTGGTGTTTTGAATTGGGTTTGCAGAAAGATGCATACCGTAAAACAGGTTGCATAAACCTCTTATGCTCAGGCTTTGTGCAAACAAGTCAACAGATAGCCTTAGGAGCAGTCATAGACCCTGTTTCGAGTAGCGGACATGAGCAATATTACGTAACCGTTAAAATATATCAGGTAACATTTTCTGCGTTACTATTAGCATCATTATTCCAATTAATACTCTATCTTGGACCGTGCTTTCCAGGATCCACAAAGCAAGAACTGGTGGCTGTCGAGCCACGACAACGTGTATGGATACTGGCCAAGCGCAATCTTCACACATCTACCATAGGATGCCACCGCAGTGCAGTGGGGTGGAGAAGTCTATAGTCCCAACGTGAGGAAAACGCCACACACCAAAACTCCTATGGGAAGTGGAGAGTCGGCAAGCCAGCTCTGGGGCAAGGCTTGTTACCACACTTTCATTAGGATCAAGGACGCTTCCATGCAGCTCAAGTTTCCCATACCCATCGAAGAGTTCTCGGATGAGTACCAGTGTTACACTACAGTAATACACCAGAAAACAAACGTGTCGGAGCCGTATTTATTCTTTGGAGGGTCTGGTCAGAGTCCTCGCTGTCTTTGACATGAATCTTTTGTTTCATAGTTTCTCATCATGACTTGGCTGGTCTAGAGAGAATAAAAGAGATTGTTAAATTACAAGCTTATGAAATATGAAAATTATAATAAGAATGATCAAACACAAAGGACGACTTCCACTTTACTGAGCAAAAATCCCATACAAAATAGAGGACCATATAATCGTTGATGATTAACTAACGTAGAAAGTCAAATGGCGAATTCAAAATTTCGTTGACTTTCTACGTTAGTTAATCGCCGATTACACACAATATGCAAAAAAAAAAAAAATACACTGTGAAAGAAGAAGAAATTCAACGGCAAATAGATGACCATATAATCGTCGNAAAAAAAAAAAAAAAAAAAAAAAAAAATCCATTTTGGAAATTGCAGTTTTTGTTTTAAATACAGTTTTGTACTCATTACTTTTTTTTGGAAACACCATAACTTTGTTTTCAAATCCGCTACTTTTTTTCAAAATCAAAACCATTGAGAGAAAATGTGCACAATTAATAGACATACAAATAAATAAATATTGCGTGAAAATGATTCGTAATGTAGAAATTTTTGTTCATTAAAACGTTATCATGATTCTTAGCTATTTAAAAAAGAAAAAAAAACAAAACTTAAACTAATTAGTTAAACAAAATCGGAATTTTGTCGGAAGTATGTTAGTTCTTGAAAAAATGTAATTACTTAAAATTCGCTTATTAGTTAGAATGGTCTAGATTTCCAGGAAGATTGAATTATACAAGTTAATAGATAAACATTTTACAAGATATATGTAATATGGTGCAAGAAATATTGTTAAACGTAAATCCGATAGGATGATTTTAATAATGCAATCAGACGTAAATTCTCATAAAGAATATAGAATTATCCGGTGATAAAATCATCAGTAATATTTTTCTGAGTTCGTAATATCATTATATATCCATTGTTAAAAAGACAATAATAATTAGACTGGTAATTTCTGAAGAAGATACAAGTATCAGCCCCAAATAAAGATTAATTGAGAAAGATAGATGTGTTTTGTAAATAATAAAACAACGGGCGTTGTTACATAGTTTTGGCGAACGGAAACAACTCAAAAGGCAAATCGTGACCCGTCTCTCTCTCTCTCTCTCTCCCCAAAAATCGAATCCAAACACAAAACCGGTCGGAAATGGTTAACCGAAGTCAGCAGAGCCTCTTCCTCATCGGATCTCCCGACGAGATCGATAAGATCAAACGAGCCGAAACCTCCCAACAAGGTCTTCCTTCTTCTTCTTTCTTTCTTTCTTCTTACGGTTCCGTTAGAATTTTTTCACCCACAGTGAAAATTGATTTTGTGTAGCCGGAGCTATTGCCGGAGCTAAAGCAGCCGCCGTTGCCGCCGTGGCTAGTGCGATTCCAACGGTTATCTATTTTTCTCATCTTGCTCGTTAGATCATCGTTATATGAAGGATTATAATTGAAAATGTCTGATTCTAATTAGTTTATAGATTGTTTAATATGACGTTATCTTATGTATTGATGATTTAGATTCATAAAGTTACATTCTTTATAATATATATATATGAAAAATTGAAAACATAAAGGCTTCGCCTTTGTTTAACAGTTGGCTGCGGTTCGTGTGTTCCCATGGGCTAAGGCTAACCTCAACTACACTGCTCAGGCACTCATTGTATCTTCAGGTTAGCTCTCTCTATCAACTCTCCAAAGTAGAAAGAGATACAAAGCTTGAGCATTGATGAGTAGTTTTCTTTTCGATACATTGTGTTGTTTTCTTCTGATTGCCTGACCTGTGAAAGTTTTGATCTTTGTGAAATGGTTGGGAACAGCATCAATCGCTGCGTTCTTCATAACTGCGGATAAAACTATTCTACAAGGCGCAAGGAGGAACACTGAGGCTCAGTTAAAGAAAGCTCAGCAAGAATCTAAATGATTTGGTACCACCAATGTAACTCAATCAGTGTCACACATCTTTCTGCTTCTCTGTATGCGTTTTGCTTTGATTCAAAAATAAAGAGATATAACAAGTTTATAAAAAACCATTTTCATTCACTTATTCTCAGCATAAAGACTTAGTCTTGTTTAGTTCTTTTTGCTAAAACTTTACTTTTGAATAATACAAAACATGAGTACCAAAAAGAACCTAAAAGGTTTCTAAATACATTTGTACACATTCTCTCAAAAAAGTAGCAACCTCATAGATGTCGTTATTGATTACACATCACCTAGCTCTTGCATCTTCTAACTTGTCATGTCATGTGTCGTAAACTAAGGAGTAGTGGAGCGTCATGTTGTGCACACTCTCTATCTCCAAAAAGAAGCCACTCAAAGCTGTGATTATTGATTATACAAAACCCAGTTCTTCATCTTCTATCCTCTTACTCGTCCTCCGACCAGATAAACTAACGAGTAGAGGTGCCTCATGTGCCTCTGATGCAATCTTTTTTGTCTCCACATGCCCTTGTTGGCGAAGCATGTACAAGACCTCCTTCATGGTTGGTCTGTCACCAGGCAGTGTGTTAGTGCACATCAGACCAAGCTTGAACACTGTTGTCATCTCCTCTACGTTGGAACCTTCCATGATCTCCTCATCAAAAGCCTCTTCGATCGGTTTGCCAGATTGGTAATGTCTCCATGACCAATCTGCCAAGTTTGTATGTTCGTCTCCCTTGTTTCCTTCTCTTCCAGTCACCAGCTCTAGCAAAACTACCCCGAAGCTGTACACATCGATCTTTTCATCCACCTTTGATGTGTATGCGTATTCTGCAACATATAGATGTTAGAGATCACACAATGATATATGCAAGACCTTAGTCTTAATGTATCTTCGACACAGAATCAGATTTGATGGATCTGTCTGAAAGAATGTTTTTTTACAAGTATTACCTGGAGCAATGTAACCGAAGGATCCAGCAACAGCTGACATGGTATGAGGTTCTTGGTTCTGCTTAACCAACAATTTAGCCAGCCCAAAATCTGCAATCTTGGCGTTGAAAGCATAATCAAGCAAGATGTTGCTCGACTTGACATCTCTATGTATGATCGCAGGAGTACAATCATGATGCATATAGCAAAGCCCTTGAGCTGCTCCCACCGCGATATTCAACCTCTGCGCCCAGTTCAGGCTAATATCCTCTACGTTACCTCTCTTCTTCTTACCATGTAGCCACTGATCCAAGCTCCGTTTCTCTAAATACTCATACACAAGAAGCTTTGAATCCTCTCTCGAAATGCAACACAGTAGTTTCACTATATTCGCGTGCCTGATCGTTCCGAGAATCTCAACCTCAGCTAAGAACTCCTTCTCTAGGTTCTTATCCAGTTTCTTCTTGTTCCATATCTTCTTCACCGCTACGTATTCTCCCGAGCTTTCGATGAAGATCTTGTAGATTTTCCCCGACCCGCCGCTCCCGATGACATTGTGTTCCATCAGGTTCGACACGATGTCGGAATCTACAAAATCTACTCTGTGAAATGAAGTCAGCTTCCACGTCTCCAACCCTCTCCTTATTCTACGCTTCCTTGTGTAGTCTCGAACCACAAAGAACGTCCCGAGCAGAGTGATTACAAGGAGGAGAATTGCGATGACTAGAATCATCGCGAAGATGTTTCCAGGCAACCCTTTCGATCTCTGCATCACTTTCCGACAATCCGGTAAGTTAAGAACCGTTTTGTCAGCACAGAGGTTCGAGTTGTTAAAGAAGCTTCTCTCGTACGCAAGATTATCAAGCTGGTCGGGGACTTTCCCGGTGAGCCTGTTCGACGACAGATTAAGCGTCGTGAGCTTCAGATTCCCGATCTCCGGCGGGATCACGCCGGAGAATCCATTCTCCGACAGATCAAGATTCAGCAAATGCGGCAACGATCCTAAACCACTCGGGATCTTCCCTGAGAGCTTGTTCTTCGATAGATTTATCGTCGTCAACGACTTCCACGAGATGATCTCGTCTGGTAACTCACCGGAGAGACTGTTCTCATCTAGGAAGATCGATATGAGACTCGAGAGAGATGTAATCTCCTTGGGAATCTCACCGGAGAAGCCGTTGTTTCCGGCTTTGAACTCAGCCAGAGAAGACCAAGAACCGATCGAACTCGGAATCTTGCCGGAGAAGTTATTGCTATCTATCTCGATCCTCGAGAGGTTCCAAGCGACTTTCTCCGGTAACTCTCCGGTGAAGGAGTTTTTACTCACCTGTAAGCTGTACATATGTGGAAGAGTCCAGATCCGGGAAGGAAACTCGCCGGAGAAGTTATTGTTCTGTAGCTGAACCGTGAGGAGAGACTTACAGTCCCCGAGGGAATCTGGTATTACGCCGGTGAGTTTGTTGGAGTATACAACCACGCCGAGAAGACGACCTCCCTTGCAGAGATTCTCCGGTAATTTTCCGGTTAACTGGTTTTCTGATAATTCGAAACTCTCTAGCTTTGAATTAAACCCGATGTCAACCGGTATTTCTCCGGTTAACTTGTTGGTGAAGAGTTTCAGATCCTTTAATCTCGGTAACTTCGCGATAACCGATGGGATTACTCCGGTTAACTGGTTATTAAACAGGTTTAAATACTCTAATTTCTTTAGATTACCGATTGATTCCGGAATCGAACCGGTTAAGTTGTTAGCGGAGAGATCAAGCGCTGCCAAGTTCATCGCCGTAATAGATCTCGGGATCTCTCCCGTTAAGTCGTTAGCGTAGAGAAGGAGATCGGTTAGATTCTTCAACCCGAACAACCCGTCCGGGATCCGACCCGTAAGTTTGTTAACGGATAAGTCCACGTGTTCCAAATCCGTCATGTTCGCGAAACCAACGGCCGAGATTTCCCCGATCAGATTCATCTCCGTCAGCCACAAGTACCTTAGTTTCTTCAGCTTCCCGAACTCCGCCGGGATCTTCGCCGGCAGAAGCTTATCGTTGTACGACATACGAAGCTCCTCGAGCTCGGATAAGTCCCCGATCTGCGGCGGAAACGTGCCGTCGTACTCGCTCTGATAAAGATTCAGCACCTTGAGATTCGAGAGGAGTCCGATCGTCTCCGGGATGTCGCCGGAGAATCCGGTGGCTCCGAGGTCGAGATACTCGAGGTTGGGGGAGAGGCGGTTGATGTCGGCGGGGAGCGTGCCGTTGAAGTTGTTCTGAGAGAGGTCGAGGTGTCGAAGCTTCGTGCAGTTGTAGAGAGCCGTCGGAAACTCGCCGGGGAAGTAGTTATACGATAGATCGAGAGACTCGAGGTTCGGGAAGTCGCATATGTTCGTCGGAACGGGGACGGTGAAGTTCTGGTTCTTGAAGTTTATTCCGGTGACGTTTCCGGCGAGGCAGGTGATTTCCGGCCATTGGCACGGGGAAGAGGTGGCGGTCCATAGGCGGAGAGACGGTGGGTGGCCGAGGAGGCTTTTCAGGTTGAGAAGCGTTGACCGTTCGTCGAGCTGCGAAATTACGGTTAAGGGGATCGAGGTGAGGAAGACGAAGATGAAGGGTAAAAGGGTCATTTTGTTTGGTTGTTATGGGGTTTTTGCCGGGAAGTTTCGGCGGAACGAGGTTGGCTCCTAAGTGCTAAATGGGAACACAAGTTCGAAGAAGCTGCGGTTTTTATAACATTTAGGTAAATGGTGATTTGGCGAAGTCAACAAGTCTGTGATGTTTTAATCAAAAAAAGTTCTTTCGATTTATCACAATACTTTATTGTATTATGACCATCTGAATATAGATTTTTTTTTTTAACACTAATCTGAATATAGAATAGTATTGTGTCTTTGTATCTCATTTTTGGTAGCTTATATGGTTAACAAGTGTTTTGTTTGGAACAGTATTGAGTATCGTTGTATATATTTAGAGGAAGAAATTTTGTATTGTATCTTTATATTTAGTAAGCAGTAGCTGAACTTAAATATTTTATGTTAGGCAGTATGTACAGATATCTTGTAATTTTGAAAGAGTGAACAGACTTTGGAATTTATATATTATCCTATTCAGTTTTGTTTCACACATTTTTCTTTCTTTCTATTAACTCTATTTCTTCCTCGCACCCCCCCCCCCCCCCCCCCCCCNCTTTTTCTCCCCCCCCCCCCCCCCCCTCCCCTTTTCACAAAAACTAGCACTTGACATTTTTTTTTAAAGTATTATTCTCAAAATTCAATACAATTTTATCAAAATGTTTTCACTTTAACTTTGATTGTCAGTATTAATTGTCTTTGATAACCATTAATAATTGTAATTATTAAGGTATAAATACACTTTAATCAGTTTTCTTATTTATTATGATGCCAATGTGAAAATATACACTTTAGAATAAACATGTAGAATATTATTTGAACGGTTTGTTTTAATTTTAGAATTCTGCTAGAAAATAATCGACTTTTTACCATTTCATATATACCAGCTTGTGTAACTTGTTGATATGTATATCTAATTCTCATTACGGATAATTGAATTTGTCTGATACCAATGGACAATCTTCCAGATACAATATAACCTATTTAAATTAATATTCTATAAATTAATATACACTAAAAATTTCTATAAAATAATATAATTTTGTAGTTTCAAATTGAATTTTTGGTTCAGTTAGTATATCAATAAATTAATAATTTCTATAAATTAATAAAAATTATAGTTTTGGTGTAGTTCCAACATTATTAATTTATAGAAGTTTTACTATAGTCGGTTAGGGTTTGGCCGATGTATGTCTCCATATTATCGAAAAGGATAACTGACTTTTATAAATACTTCTCAAAAAGAATTGTTTCTGGACTAGTAGAAATAAAAGAAGTCCTATACATTAAATCTTTATTGTATTTGATGACTATTGTGAATATTTTCAACTGATAGATATTCGTATTATTACGAGCTAATCGAAACTTATCTTTGGAAAAATATGTTTTTACAGCGATACCAAACTAGGGAAATATACGGCAAAATGAATAGTATGTGTCTGATTTATTATGGCTCCAAACATATCCATTTTATCCATCTAAAGATAAGTTTCAATGAAACATTACGGTGATTGATGAATATTGTTCATAAATTAATGATTTGTCAGATTTTGCAAACTTTAGATGTATAGCAAAAACAAGAATGGTGTCATACTTGTATATGTAACTGTGTAAGACTAGTCTGTAATACTCCTGTGTAGAAATTTGCAAAATATTCACTCTATAAAATAAAATGAATATATCCAATTTGGCAAGAACAGAGTCTCCGTAAAGCATCAACTAGTCGCATATGATATTCGATTCTAGAAAACTGATAAAGTGTGCTAAAAGTGCTAATTATGCTACTACTAATCTAGAAGCCTTTAAATTGAAACACACAGGCATTTTAAAATTCGCGGGTATTTAATTATAGGCCATCCAACACTCATCGTCAAGAAAAATATGCTATTAGAAAAGTCAGAAAGTGCGGTCAACGGTCTCTGTTGTAATTTTGATAATGATTAGGGATTGCTAAACTACCCACCAAAAATCGGTTTTGCCAATCTAATTCACCAAATCTTTGGTGGGGTTTTTTTTTTCAGCTAAACCTAGGTTGTGAGTGGGAATCGAATTGCTGAAATGTTAGTTAATTAATAAAAAATTTCGCCAGAAAACAAAACATTCCAACTTACTCACGATCATGCTACTAGTAGTGTACTAGTTGTCAAAAGTTAAACTCGATTAGATGCCTAATTCTACCACTAATTTGTTTCTGTGTGTTTAGTGCACGCATCGCATTAAGAAGAAGACTTGTAGTGTGGTATGGCAGACAAGAAAAGCTAATAGGAAGCTTCGGCTTTCCAATCATGTAATCATCACATCCCCACAGTTTACATATCATACTTTTATTTGATCCAATGACTTATGTAATCCGAATACGGACCAAAATAATAATCCACCATTTTAAACCTCTTTTTTTCTTATGGTATAATTTTTTTTGTTTATATTTCTTCACAAACACTGATTATTATTAGAGAAAACATCCATTAAAAACTTAAACTTTCAAATTAAAACCAAAAAAATCTTCAACTCATGTTTGAGCCAAAAAAATCACAAACTTTTAAATGTTGGTCATTTTAATCATCATATTTTGTTGACTATGCCATTTAAGAAACCCGAATAGTCAAC
>OVBX01001401.1:0-11410 GCA_900406325.1 Erucastrum elatum | reverse complement strand
TTAATTTTCTAAACGACATCATCTTTAAAATTGATTAAAACATTGATCAAACAAATTTTTTTTCTCTGAAACACTTAAAACATCTCTTTCGTGAAACCATAGTGAAGAAGATGAAGTTGATTTGAGGCTCTCTGCTTTCGCGAAAGAGATATTTAAATATTTTCAGAAGCAAATAAACGTCGTTTGATCAATGTTTTAATCGATTTTTAAAATAATCTCGTTTAGAGAGTTAACATGTGTTTATTTTTCAGTCGGATTTAATAGTTGACTAATCGGGTTTCTTAAATGGCCGAGTCAACAAAATATGGGGTTTAAAATGACAAATATTTAAAAGTTGGTGATTTGTTTTGCTCGAACATGAATTGAAGGTTTTTTTTGCTCTAATTTGAAAGTTAAGAGTTTTAATGGTTGTTTTCTCATTATTATTAGGAAAAATATAGCACTATATTGAAACGTACGTAGGCATCTTAAAAGTCCGTGATACATTAATTAGTATGTGTACACACACGGTTGTCTAATTTTGAACGTTGACTCTTCAACTCGACAGAGATAGATGCGGATCCATGGTTTTCTTGACTTTTTCATATTAGTGTCTACAACGTGTCACTGTCAGACCATCGAATCATTTTGTTTTGATAAGTCCTCTCTCAAATAGTACTTTTTACAATTGTGAAATTCTGTTTTAAAATTCTTTTATCAGTAATCGGACAAAATAATACCACTTTAAAATTGATTAGGGCGTTTATAAGACGTTATATGGAAATATAAATTAAAAAGGTGTTTGCTGTCTAAATTCGTATAATTAAAAATTTCATCAACATCACTGATAGTCTGATACAAAGCATTTAGGCGTATAAGATTCGTCCAAATCATATGAAACTAGTGACTAGGCGGCGAGTACCTATTTAGAGTTTGTATATAGCAAACAAACCGAGCCAAAGGTGTTGCTCCATGGTTATTGTTTACGATTCCAACATGAAGAAATTGAGATAGCAATCATTATCCTTTTATAAGTTGAGATCAGATCACAAGTCTAAGGCAATTATAAAACGAAGATAGTCGAACAAAACATACAGGTTCTATATCATTCTGCTCTAGTAGAACTTGAACAAGAGCATTTATCACCTCGAGTTTGCCTTTAAGCTTCAAGGCAACTCCAAAAAGCTCATGCTCGATATATATCTCTAAAGTTTACAGGTTCTAGCGGACTACACAGAGATGACGTGAAATATTAACTTTTTTTGAAATATTAAATTTTACTTATAGTGTATAGAGAAGAACAAAAGTGTGTAACATATATATATATATATATATATGTCTGATATAATATAAAGTGTATATGTGATACATTTTTACTCTTATATCAATAATATTTCATTTTTACGAAATAATAAGATTTGATTTTGATATTATATTCTTTTGATATATATAAATTAATTATTTTTTTCTTAAATTATAGGTTTTAAATATTTTTTTTATTTTCTATTAATTTAATATACATTTTCATACTATATTCCTTTTTATTTTTGTAAAAAAATCGTTTTTATTAAAATACATGCTTTAGATTTATAAAAATTTATACTATATTAAATAAATTGCATTTTTGTTAGTCCCTATTTTAATTTAAATAAAAAGACATTCGTTTTATTAAATTGCATGTTGCAAATATAAAATTGTTATATGTATATTTCATTTTGATAATAAGTTGATTTGGAAATAAATATTAACAAAAAGTAAAGTAAAAGATAAAAATATTTATATTTTAATAATAAACTTAATTCATTAAGGTTCTCATTGTAATTAATTATTTTAACTATTAACGTGAACGCAATAAATTATAAACTGAGTTCTCAAATAATATTATATAAATATATAGATATGTAATCAACCAAAAGCTGGTTTATCAATATGGTTTTGGATAGATTTAAACAATGCTGGAATCTTGAAGAGCATTTATTTTTTTCCTGTTTTTTCCTTGTTTTTTCCTTGTGTTTTGCTTTTTTTTTTCATCAAAAAAACTATTTTGTTGGAATCTAAGGAACTCTATTTTGGCTGTGTCTAAGATAATATAAAAGAATTTTCGAGACTTTCCAATAACATTGATTTTTCTTTTTGTATTTCTACAATTTTATATTTGTTGTATGTTTTGTATGCTATAATCTAATTTGAAATCCATTATATATTGGTTGAGAATCATTTTAAAATTTGAGGTAGTTGTTTATTATTATTATGATGATTCTTAAAAAATTTAGACAAATAAGTTGGTCAATTCAAATCACTCTCATCCCTCGCCGAGGTCTCTCGTAAGTTACTTTCACCATTTCATCTTTTGTTTTTGTTTGATCGATCTATTGGTTACGTCGATGGTGCCGTCTTTTGGTGGACCGGCGTGCCCAAACCCTTCCCGACTAAATACTGCATTGTAGGGATAGTTGTAGCACTTGTTATTGTTGGTGTAGGAGTTCTTCTCTACAGCTGCGCTTTTAAGAGCAGTACCATCGGTCAAGTTCCCATGGAAGTTGAAATGACCTGAAGATGATTTCGTAGCAATATATCTAACCAGTCATGGTTTCATTGTATATATGTTGCATCCATATATTATCTACCCAATCACTAGACTTTGTAATTCAACTCTAAGTGTCAATTAGCTAGATAATTGTCTCCCAAGTTAATGTTGCAATTTGGTGGTCTATGGTTAGTTTTTTCCGTCGTGACATCAAGAAGTTGGATATCAAATTATTATCATGCTTCTGAGATGAGATCAGATCACAAGTCTAAGGCAATGAAATGAAGATAGTCGAACAAACATACTGATTCTATATCATTCTGCCTTTGTCAATGTCGAAACATGAGCGTTAATCAGCGCAAGTCTACCTTCATGCTTTTGCCGGATTCTTGTTTTAAAATTTTACTAGATTTTGACCCGCCCTTAAAAAGGGCGGGTATATTTTTTGTTGGAAAAATTATTTTGCGTAATAAAATTATGATTTTTGATAAATTATATATTTTAATTTTTTTGAAATTTATCTTAAATTTACTTATATGACTTATTTTTTTATTTCAAATATGACTAAAATTTTTAAACACTTTTGATAATTCTAATCCGTAATATGATTTTATTTATTGAACCTGAAGTTAAACTTATTTACATTGATTTTTTATTTAAATAAAAAATTTATATCTTTAACACTCTCTGTATTGAAAAATTTATTTTTCAAAAATTGTTTTATAATTTTATTAAGTTTATTTTATATGATTTAGTTTTTATTTTAATGAAATTATTGTTTTAGAAGTTGAGATAATTCAGACTCATATTATGATTTTGTTGATTTAATCATTTGTTATTTTAACTTGATTTCATTTTGAGGTTTTATTTAATAAATGCTTTCAAATAATTAATAACTTGAAAGATTTTTTGGAAAGATATGGTGCATATATTTAAGAAACAAAATTTTTAAAAAGTCTAAGAACTGAATTATTATTATTTTTAATGTAATTGCAAAATAATGACTTTTTATTGGTTGCAATTACTGCTGGCAAAAAGGTACATACAATATTTGTAATTAATTGGAAAAGTCATGGTCATATTCATAAGAAGTATTATGCTTTAATAGTATAGATATTCATGTCTAACTGATTTTATAAACTGATAAAAAACTGTTTATTCAGTAAACTAATTATATTAAATGAAAATTTAAGTGAAAATAAATGTAACACATTTTTTTATTCAAGTTATTATTTTATTCATAGAAACATGATTTTGAATAATGTTTTTGGTTACGTTATTTTCTACTGGTGAAACTAAAATATTTTTTTTTCGAAATCAAACATTTAACCATATGTAAAAGTTAGTTATTTACATTTTTTATTTAAAATTGGGACAAAATCTATATTGATGAACTAATAAATAAAAATCTCTACTATTATTATTACGGTAATATAATTAATGATGTGTATTATAGTTAAGATAACATAATTCATAAAATTATTAAGCTAACTGAAATATATAAATACAATTAATATATACTACTATTCATGTTTCCAAAAAATATTCATTTATAATACTATACTTATTTCCAAATATCTCCAAAATGTACTTCAACTTTAATAATGTAGATTTAAATAAAAAGACAATCGTTTTCTTAAATTGCATGTTGCAAATATAAAATTGTTATATGTATATTTCATTTTGATAATAAGTTGATTTGGAAATAAACATTAACAAAAAGTAAAGTAAAAGATAAAAATATTGATATTTTAATAATAAAGTTAATTCATTAAGGTTCTCATTGCAATTAATTATTTTAAAAATAAACGTGAACACAATAAATTATAAACTGAGTTCTCAAATAATATTATATAAATAGATAGATATGTAATCAACCAAAAGCTGGTTTATCAATATGGTTTTGGATAGATTTAAACAATGCTGGAATCTTGAAGAGCATTTATTTTTTTCCTTGTTTTTTCCTTGTGTTTTGCTTTTTTTTTTTCATAAGAAAAAACTATTTTGTTGGAATCTAAGGAACTCTATTTTGGCTGTGTCTAAGATGATATAAAGAAATTTTGAGACTTTCCAATAACATTGATTTTTTTTGTATTTCTACAATTTTATAATTTTGTATGCTATAATCTAATTTGAAATCCATTATATATTGGTTGGGAATCATTTTAACATTTGAGGTAGTCATTTATTATTATTATGATGATTCTTAAAAAAATTAGACAAATAAGTTGGTCAATTCAAATCACTCTCATCCCTCGCCGAGGTCTCTTGTAAGTTACTTTCACCATTTCATCTTTTGTTTTTGTTTGATCGATCTATTGGTTACGTCAGATGGTGCCGTCTTTTGGTGGACCGGCGGGCCCGAACCCTTCCCGACCAAATACTGCATTCTAGGGATAGTTGTAGCACTTGTTATTGTTGGTGTAGGAGTTCTTCTCTACAGCTGCGTTTTAACAGTACCATCGGTCAAGCTCCCATGGAAGTTGAAATGACCTGAAGATGATTTCGTAGCAATATATCTAACCAGTCATGGTTTCATTGTATATATGTTACATCCATATATTATCTACCCAATCACTAGATTTTGTAATTCAACTTTAAGTGTCAATTAGCTAGATAATTGTCTCCCAAGTTAATGTTGCAATTTGTTTTATGGTTAGTGTTTTCCGTCGTGACATCAAGAAGTTGGATATCAAATTATTATCATGCTTCTGAGATGAGATCAGATCACAAGTCTAAGGCAATGAAATGAAGATAGTCGAACAAACATACTGATTCTATATCATTCTGCCTTTGTCAATGTCGAAACACGAGCGTTAATCAGCGCGAGTCTACCTTCATGCTTTTGCCGGATTCTTGTTTTAAAACTTTACTAGATTTTGACCCGCCCTTAAAAAGGACGGGTATATATTTTGTTAGAAAAATTATTTTACGTAATATAAATTATGATTTTGATAAATTATATATTTTAACTTTTTTGAAATTTATCTTTAATTTACTTATATGACTTATTTTTTTTATTTCAAATATGACTAAAATTTTTAAAGACTCTAGATAATTCTAATCCGTAATATGATTTTATTTATTGAACCTGAAGTTAAACTTATTTACACTGATTTTTTTATTTAAATAAAATATTTTATATCTTCAACACTCTCTGTATTGAAAAATTTATTTGTGCGTTTCAAAAAAAAATCTATAATTTTATTAAGTTTATTTTATATGATTTATTTTTTATTTTTAATGAAACTATTTTTTAGAAGTTGAGATAATTCAGATCCATATTATGATTTTGTTGATTTAATCATTTGTTATTTCAACTTGATTTTATTTTGAGGTTTCATTTAATAAATGCTTTCAAATAATTAATAAAGTGAAAGATTTTTTGGAAATATATGGTGCATATATTTAAGAAACAAAATTTTTAAGAAGTCTATGAACTGAATTGTTATTTTTTTTTGTAATTGCAAATAATGACTTTTTATTGGTTGCAAATACTGCTGGCAAAAATGTACATACAATATTTGTAATTAATTGGAAAAGTCATGGTCATATTCATAAGAAGTATTATGCTTTAATAATACAGATGTTCATGCCTAACTGATTTTATAAGCTGATAAAAACTGTTTATTCAGTAAACTAATTATATTAAATGAAAAATTAAGTGACAATAAATGTAACACATTTTTGTTTTTTTATTCAAGTTATTATTTTATTCATAGAAACATGATTTTGAATAATGTTTTTGGTTACGTTATTTTCTACCGATTAAAACTAAAACTTTTTTTAATAAATCGAACATTTAACCATATATAAAAGGTAGTTATTTACATTTTTGATTTTATAATTGGGGCAAAATCTATATTGATTAACTAATAAATAAAAATCTCTACTATTATTATTACGGTAATATAATTAATGATGTGTATTATAGTTAAGGTAATATAATTAATAAAATTATTAAGCTAACTGAAATATGGAAATACAATTAATGTAATATTACTATTCATGTTTCCAAACAATATTCATTTAGAATACTATACTTATTTCCAAACATCTCCAAAATGTACTTCAAATTTAATAATATAGAAGATATTAATTGTTTTCAATATTATTAGCTAAAATTTAATATTTTTAAGTAGTGTTCAACCATTACTATTTAATTAATTTTTTATTTTATTTTCTTAAAAGACAATGTGAAAGTTTTATTTTTGACTCTCATATACTATCTTTATCTTACTATATTCATAAAATTTGAGATGATAGTTGTAAAACTAAATAAATCTGATAATTATAACTATAAATCATTTGCTTTTCTTTTTCAAATTTTAGTTTACATAGTATTCACTATTCAATTTCTACCATATATATTGTTAGATTTATGTTTGTTGTTTATTTTTAGTTAATAAAAAAGAATAGAGAATGTTTATATATAGAAAAAGAGTTTATATAGTATAAATATATAATTATATATATATATTTTTTTTATAAATTGAAAACCCAGTTCGACCGGTCTAACCAGTCAACCAGTAGCTACACCAAGTCGATGTCTGGTACGATTTTCAAAACATTTATTTTTCCTGAAAAATCTTTTATATACTAAAGCACAAGTGACACTACAAATCAGATTTTGACACATGAAATATCCTATACAAATTAGCCTGACGCTACAACTTTTTTTTGTTGCTAGTTGTGGCTATTGGTCAAATAGCCACAAAAATCTGTCAATAGCCACAACAAAATTTGTAGTTTTGACCTGCTTTTCTTGTAGTGATTAATTTTGCAATTATAATAATTTAGCACAAATGGCAAAAATATTTCTGTAAGTTTATTAAACAACATATTTTTTTATTAAATTATTTATGTTGCAGAGAACTTAAAACACACATACAAATCCCCTACAATGCAAAACCACCACAAGAAGAAAAGAAAAAGGGGGAAAACGTGGAGATAGAAGGCACAGATGGAGTCTAAGTTGAACTATCAAGTAAGAAATTCAGGGGCTAGAGAAAACAAAAAGATTCATGGCTAGGAAAGAAAATCAAGATCTGACTTGATAGTAAGATTTCCTTACTTTTTGTGTGTTTATTTTTTTGATCAACTTTTTGTGTGTTTATAATTTATAGAAATGTTCTGATATTATTTTTCTTTAATTTCAAATAATATTAATTTATACTTCTAACTAATTTCTATCTTTTATTTGTAGATAAAAGAAAAAGAACTCCAAGTAAATATAACAATGAACAATTATGAAAGAGCTATTCTTTCCCTAGATCTTAATTTTATGCTAATGTCAATCATCTTCAAAACCAAGGTACTTGTGCAAGAGCTATTCTTATGTTTCATATGTAATGATTTCTTCCTGGTTATGGAAGAAAAATTAATTATAAAACCCTCGAAATAACATTATTTCCATTATAAAACAATATCTTAAAATATATTCATTTTCATTATAGATCAAAGATAATAATACCCGTGCTATGCACGGGAGATTCAATTAGGGTAAACGGGCAGTCACTTAGCAACTTCAAAAGCTCATATTCGAATATAACTATGAAGTTTACAGGTTATTTGCGGATGATCCCTCTCGTGTGGGCATGTAACTTGGAAGCAACATTTCTCAATGACAGAATTTTTGTAGTAACTCTTTCTTTTCTTTACAAAAAAAGAGTCCACACAACACAAACTTGATTAAGTTTGCCATGAAAGTATATCGAGGTGGTAAATAAACTGTGGATTCGCCTGAGAATTTTCACCCGAAAGGCCATTCAAGATACACCCTTTCACCTTCAGAAAACTCACAAAAAGTGCAGTTTATATGATATTATGCTGCTGATATCTCACTTGGATATCATTGAAAACGTGATGACTGGAGCAGTTCTTGGAGAGATTTTCAAACGCATGGTGATTTGCAAAATCTTCAAGCTGAAACCAAGTGTACCTATAATGTTATACCAACACAAGATTTACAAAAAAAATTAGCATTACCCATCATATGATTGCACCGAAACTTTTTCTCCATAGTGGTGTTTAACAGCACACAAACTCTGCCTATTCCTGAATAACAAAAGAAACTACACTCGTAGTTTCTGAAAAATATCGGTATTGCAAACACAAGGAGAGTGGACAATTTCACAGCATTCAAATCAAGAAAAGGGTAAGGGATTAATTTTTTCCAGTTTTAAGAATCTGTTTACCTGGCGACCAAGACCTCCAAGACACTCACCGTCAGTGACAACAATTAATCCTCTCTATGGCGAATTCTTCAACACTTTAAGAATCATATCATACGTACATAGAAATGCAAATAATTGAATGGAAACTATATTGAGGAACAAAGATGAAAGTGTTGATTGTGCATCACCTTACGCTCCCATTAGCCACAAACTAAATTAGCATAACCTCAAAACAAATGGACGTGTTGGGCACAATATATATACCTGAAGATGTTGAGATATAACCACCAGCATAATCTCTCTCTTTAGCAGTGAAGAAACCAAGGGCCTAATGATTATTGGAAAGTTTTTATGATGGAGTTTTTAACGTAATATAAGAACCTTCTCATAACTTTAACTAAGAAAAAGTAAGAATTATCTTAAATCTCTTATTTAAGAGTCGATTCTTATTTTTTTTTTAAAAATAAAAATTAAGAGACAATTCTTATATTACACTAATAACTCACCTTAAAAACAACCAAATAATTGTAATGTGGATCACGGATCAAATACAGCCACTGGCTGGCTCACATATGTACACGGATGTTGTTTCAGAAACTTAGCTCTTGCTTCAACAACAATGATACAATTATGATGTTTTGTAAGTTATTTTGTTAGCATCTTATGCTTGATGATTTAGTATTAATGTTTGTTTCAGGCAACTCTATAATATATGCATGGTTTACAACTACTAAATTCCTAACGATACAAACAGCATGGAAAGAGTAATAATTATGTTTGAAAGCCTGTTACAAAAAAGTAACAATTATATAATTAACAAATATACATCTCGGGATTTTTTTTTTGTTATTGTTGCTCCCACGATCCGATGCAGCACTAAAGCCATATTATCTTGCTGCTCATTTTCCTTAAAATAAGTTATAAAATTTCGAGTTTCTGATTTGTAAGTTGGAGAAATTCTTTACTTAACAAGATAGAATATTTGTAAAAAAATTGAAAATTGAGAAATACATATATTCCATGTGTTTTTGAAAATAGAAGTGTAACAATCTGTCTGTCTGTCAGACCCGGTTCACAGCGTTGCTTTTTTTGTGTATCAACCCGTCAATCAATTGGTGACAGCTTATTTTGTGGGAGTGTTGTTACATAGTGAGGTCATGGATTCGAAACACCTAACAATTTAATTATGGAGATAAGAAAAACTCATTAAAGAAAAATTATGGTCGGTGTACTGTAGTGCTATGAGCCTGGGTCTATGGGACAGTTAAGTCTACGGGACGAGTTGTCACAAGAAGATTCACAGAGACCAACCGGTTCTCGACAACCAAATCTCAACTTCCTACATTTTCCTACGTACTAGTCCAGTTGTTGACTATCCAAATCTCTCTAACTATATGATACAGTACAGCACATTTGTTTATAAAAATCACTTAAACAAGTTAACGTCACTTACGAATAATCGATTCAACATCTCTTCGTCTATCGGATAATGCCAACTTTTGTTGGACCCCATTTGCGATACTTCGTGTTAACTTGTTGGACCCCATGCATTTGCGATACTTTTGCTTAGGTGTGGTTATCTTTGTTGTTATAATTGGTGTAGGATTTTTATGCAGGTGTGTTTCCAGACGCCAGTGGAGATTCCTACGGCCTACGGGTGCTTCCAGCTCCGACGACAGACAATATAGAAATGAGCTGACCTGATAAACTTCCTAAATCTTACTTATATGGTATTTACGTGTATGACAAGGCAATGTATGTAAGCCATTACAAGAGTTGGTTTATTTTATTTTTTTCTTTGAAAAAATAGTTGGTTTATTTCAGATTAGATTATATCATAATATATATATATATATATATATATATATATATATATATACACAATATAGAGGTGAACAGTCATAATGATGAAATATGAGTGTCGCAGTGTTGATAATCTGTCACCCCAAGGATCAATGTCTCTCAAGTCTTTGTATTAAAGTTATTTTAAAGTTTCTACCTTGCAGGTGTTTTGATTGTTTTCCAAACTACCAATCATCCGAGGCATGTAACCGCATACTACGGCAGTTGTGGGCTGCAAGCTGTGGGGCCAGAAACAGCTTTTACAGAGTTATCGTTGGCTGATTCAGGTTTATCAGGTAACTAGATTTTGATCCGCGCTTCGCGGATAATATTTTTCATTTTATGAAATATATTATTTTTTTGTAATTATTGAATTTATTTATCTTATCAAAACTTTATTTATAATAAATTCGATACATATAATGTCTTTGGTAAACTATGTATTTCTCTGTTTATTTTTTATTCTCTCTCCAATCGGCATATTTATTTGGCTTGTTGTTAAAATAAATGATTATAGACTTTGATCTCCGCATCTGCGCGGATGTATATTTTGAAAAATATCAAGATATTTGTTTTTCATGTAATTATTAGGGTTTTGGCAAAATGAATCCAAGGAACAAAACCAATACCAATCCAAAAATATAGTACCAAATCCGAATATAAATTGATTAAATATTAGAATTATTCAAAATTTTGTTACTTAGAGAATCGAATCGGATCCGAATCGAAGTATTCTTGTACCTTAATTTATCTGAAAATAGATTTATATAGTTACATATATTAATTATTTTTATATTTAACGTATATAAAACATCAAGAGTGATATTTTAAATTGGTTTAAAATACTTGAAAATATATATAGATAGTCAAAAATAAATATTTGAAA
>OVBX01001400.1:0-26297 GCA_900406325.1 Erucastrum elatum | reverse complement strand
TAATTTCTTCAACCTGCTGAGTTTATTACGAGAGAGAAACGATCGGTTACGTTTAAAAACATAGCTGATAAACTAAAAAGAAAAGTAATTGTTTCCTTTTCGTTTACCCTTGGTGTCTACCGAAAAGAAAGAAAGTACGGTCTGTGGCTTGTAGTATAAAGACTTAGCTTATAGGCTCTGACACATAATCTACAAATACAAGATATAGTTGCTTTATCGTATAGGGGTGTTTTGGTATTAAAAAAAGAGTAACAGTGTGTCGGGTATTCTACCAAGTACGAGATTTTATGTGTATATACAGCCTAAATTCTCTTAATTTAAAGGAATATGAGAGGTTATTTGTCACTTTATTACATTTAGCATAATGTATTAAAATAAGAGATAAATTTAGCTATACTAAATATGTTTATATTAAATTATATTTTAAGATTCTTTTAATCCAAATTTATAATAAAGTAATTTATTTAATACAAAATTAAAATATTTTATAAATAATAGAGAGAGAGAGTAGTATTTTAAAATATTTCTCACATAAATAACAAATTACTGTTTCTATAACTAATTTTTATTTAACTATATTGTTTTACAAAAATAATTACTATTTTAACTTAAAAGAAAAAAAATATGATTTACAATTTAAATATATATGATTAATTTAAAGGAATATGAGAGGTTATTTGTCACTTTATTACATTTAGCATAATGTATTAAAATAAGAGATAAATTTAGCTATACTAAATATGTTTATATTAAATTATATTTTAAGATTCTTTTAATCCAAATTTATAATAAAGTAATTTATTTAAGACAAAATTAAAATATTTTATAAATAATAGCAAAAATTTATATTTAATAATACAATATATTAAATTATTATTAGTTATTTGGATAATATTTCAAAATTAATAATATATACAAGATAAGAAGTCAAAATTCTGAGTAGTAACGACCATAATAGTTTTTCATGATGTCTAGTTAATTTCTGCTATAATAAATAGATTGTTTATTTCTCGTCTCAAAATAGCAGCAGTTTTACGAAAAAGGCAAAAAGTATTTAAATTACAACTGAATTCAAGAAATAAAATGATAAGTAATTTATGTTTTCTGTGTTAAAATTAGAACAAACATTAAAAACAAAGTAAAATTTACATTTTTAAGAATATTTATAATGAAAAAGATATGATTTGTAAATGAATGGGCCACATGTTACTACTATACACAAATAAAAGTTGTTTTACCAATAAAAATAATATTTAAGATTATTTTATCTAAATAAATATTGAAAAGAATAAAAAAGTCACATAATATGTTGATACAATAATTATATATATATATATATATATATATATATTTTGCATAGTTCATACGAACTAAAAATGCAACATAAAGAGAATGTAGCCTCGTTATAACTAGATGATTTAACATAAGATAAACAAATTAAAAAATTTACACTGCGAGAATAAAAATATCGTTTGATTATAACTAAAGCGTACTTGGAAAATTAATCAACCCCTGCTGCAATTAATCTCATTACAATAAACAAATCTAACATTAAAATGCTGATTAAAGAAAAATAAGAACAAAAAATACAACGCTTTACACATAATATAAAACTAAAATATTGAGATAAAAATATTTACGATAAATTTAATGAATATAATTTCCTGTGCGAAGTACAACCTAATAACTATTTTAATATATAAAAATTTGAACTTTGTTAGTAAAAAGAATTCATAAGAAATGACTACTGAATTCTTTTCATTTACGTTTAAATGTGTTTCGTCTAGAATAGGGATGTGATCCTAACCCAAAAAAAACAGAATTGAGATGTGATAAATATTTTAAAGTTTAGGAAAAGAAACACAGTATGTAAATGTAAAAAGATTGTTGAACCAATGTTTAATTATTTAATTATTTTCATCCTACCACTAATTACTCTAACTATACCAAATTTTAAATACTTCACATGATTACTTATATTACTTCTTATTTCTTTTTTTTTAACACTGGATAATTATATTATTACAACTATGAAAAATATATTATTACTTCTTATTTCATGTGATACACTTTTTCTAAAGTATTTTATCATCTAACATTATGATTTTTATGCAATATTGTTATACACCATATTTAATGCTCATTATAGATCTACAACATTTCCACATTACTTATAAAAATCATTCTATTACCAAAAATATAATTTGAACATACTGAAATTTTACTGAAACCACAAACTATAACCAAAGATCAAATCTGAAACTTAAAAGAAAAAATTGTAATATTAAAAATTACCTTAAATGCCAAAACATACATAAAATACACAACACATTTGGAAAATTTGGGCACCCGAATTCGAATAGAGACTCACAGGTCCAATAACAAAACCCAATAGATATTTTTCTCCATCAAGAATCTAAACATATGTATTTCCGTATTAGTTTTCAGTTCAATTTTTGGATTCGGATAAAATGCATATCTCTAAAAGAGTGATAAGAGCAGACATACATCGAACCGAACTGAAATAAATATGGATTTAAAATGTTAGTTGTATTTTACTAATCAAAATACAAAAAAATCAAACCAAAACCTAACTGATATCCGGATTGAAGACCCCTACTAAGTACGCTTTAATTTTTTTTTTGTTTAGGTTTGTGTCGATTTCTTTTGGGTTTGGATTAATAACTAAAATACATGAAAACTACATGTGATTTTTGGATACGTAACGTGTCCGGATCGGTTTAGATATTTAGGATCCAAAAGAGATTCGAAGTATCTAATAACATTAAAAATACATGAAACACAAAAAATACTTAAAAATATTCAAATACTTAAAATGATCCAAATTTGACATGAAATCTGACCCGATAAACCAAAAGTATCTAAATTTCATCAAAATACCCAAAATATATTTCTAAAATTTGAAAATTTACTTGAAGCCTGAAACTCTAATCGAAAACCAAAGCCCAAATATTTTTAAAATATTTATAGTATGACATCATATTTGGAATATCAAAATGTATCTAATATACACAAACATTTCAGATTTTTGACCACTCTATCAGATTTTGAGTAAGATCCCGACTATCAGGAACCTTTAGTCCAAGAAAATACTTCATAGATACCTTGTCTTTGGTTCAAATCCGAACCAAAGTCAATGTATCGCCAGTCTGTATATATTTTTCTTAGTTATATTTTAACAAGAAAACAAAACTCACGTTTTTAAGCGCAGATCAAAATCTAGTAGTTTCATTATAACTAAAGCGTGCTTGGAAAATTAATCAACCGCTGCTGCAATTAATCTCATTACAATAAACAAATCTAACATTTACATGCTGATTAAAGAAAAATAAGAACAAAAATACAACGGTTTACACATAATATAAAACTAAAATATTAAGATAAAAATATTAACGATAAATTTAATGAATATAATTTCATGTGCGAAGTACAACCTAATCCCTATTTTAATGTATAACAAGTTGAATTTTGTTAGTAAAAAGAATTCATAAGAAATGACTACTGAATTTTTTTCATTTAAGTTTAAAAGTGTTTAGTCTAGAATAGGGATGTGATCCTGTCCCAAAAAAAACAGAATTGAGATGTGATAGATATTTCAAAGTTTAGGAAAAGAAACACAGTATGTAAATGTAAGATATGAATTATATCTGATATGGTGTACTTACTTTCTATTTTATAAATATATTTATTTATTTTTATTGGTGATGATTAAAAAAAATTATTGTGATTGTTTTGGTTTTCAAAGCATCTATAAATACTGAGCGAGCCTGTACATTGCATATGCACATCAATCCTGTTCATTTTAAAGTTTCTGGTAATTCATCAATACAAAAAATTCATATGATTTCTATTCAAACAATTAAAACTGCTGAACGGATCTGCTTTTGTTTTTTCTTTTAAACTTCTTTGTCACTGCGAGTTAACATAGTCGTTGTGAATTTGATGTCAATTAGGGACATAATAGTGAAAATTGAAAAACATATGGTTCTTTATTTGGTTCTCTATTAATTCTTGGCCAGTTGGTCTGTTACTTTGTTTACATCCGTTTGTAATCCATGTGAAGATGACATTGTCAAATTTTCGAGCTCACCAGTTTACTTTTCTAGTCCAGTTATATACATCAAAAAATACTTTTATCTGCTTTTGTTTTATTTATTTGATCTGACCTCTAGATGACTGATCCTTTCCCAGAGACACGATGCAGGTGTTTTTGACCATCCTTAAGGGGAGCCTAATGGGATTCTCCACGGTGATATAATTTCGCGGGAAGCAACGGCAGAATTTGGCGGGAGCCGCACGTGGCCACTCTCTCTCCACTCGTCGCTCCACACCCCCTCATTATCTCCGTCTTGATAAATTGGGCCTTAAATGGGCTTTTATCGTCAGTAACATAATCTCGCGGGAAGGAACGGCATAATTAGGCGGGAAGCAACGTGCATCTTCTCTCCATCTCCCTCCCCTCTCCGCGCCATATATAAAAACCCTCTCGTCTTCTTCATCACCACCGCTCCTCCCTCTCTCTCTCCTCCACATCCTCTCCCTCTCTCTCGTTGACTTAATTTAACTCGAAACAATGAGTGCACCCGGGGGCTCATCTGGATCCATCCCCTTCAAATCGAAGAAACGGCTGTTAGATTCGCCGTGCTCGAAATCTCAAACCGGAAACCCTAATCAGCCCTCTGTACCCTTTCCAACGCCGGAGAAGCCGCCGGAGGCCATGCACACCAGATCCAAAAACCGATCCGTCGCTCTATCGGTAAAAGAGATTCGCCAAGCGGCCGGATCTCGTCGTAGATCTGAAGATCCGGCGGGTAAGGCTTCATCCGCCAGGGGGCAGCTCTTGTTCTCATCAAACGATTCGTCGTCTTCCTCCGCCTCCAAACGAAAGAACACCGATAAAGAGAAACTGCCTGAGAAGTGAGTCAGTTTATCTAGGGTTTCTTAAAGTTTCGATTTTTTTTTTATTACGATCATACTGATGAGATCTGGGGTTTTTGCAGGTACGAGATTCTGGGGAAGTTCTTCGATGCGTTGGACAGTACGATTGTCTTGTCGAGATTGCGAGGTTCTAAGCCGATATTTTCCAACATATCTGGGAAAATCGAGCATTTAACCGAAAGGTAATAATAATCTGGAAAGTTTCGATTTCTTTTTTAATTATTGTGTTGGTGATCTTGCTGATTGAGTCTGATCTGAATAAAACAAATCCAGTGTAGTGTTTGATCCATATACTTTTTTATAGTTAAGACAAAAAGAAGTACTTAGATCTAGTAATTGTTTAGATCTGTATACTTGACTTAAAAGAATTATTATTTGGCCATTCAATCTCATGGAAAGTTTCAGTTTTTATTATTTATGTTTGTGATCTCACTGATTGGATCTGATCTGAATAAACAAAGTCAGTTTGGTCTTTGCCTTTTTGTACTTAGATCAGACAATAGGACAAAAATAATTATTTTGTTGGACATTTAAAGTCATCCAATCTCATGAGATGTAGCTTCTGATTTTGAATCTATTTTTTTCAGGAGGTTTTGTTACAGTCACTTGGCTCAGATAAAGCATATATTGCCAGAGGCAGTCGAGATTAAGAGAGTGTTGATACATGATGAAGCAACTAGCTGTATGAAACCAGATCTTCATGTTACTCTCAACGCCGATGCTGTTGTTGAGAATGTCAATTCGAATTCAGAGAGCAAGAAGAAGATCTCGCTTAGGAAAGTGTTCAGGACAAGACTTGCAGATTTTGTTAAATCTCATCCTCAGGTATATTACTCCCTATGATAAAAAAAAAGAATTTCATTCTTGTGATGACTTTATTCAGGAACTAATGGAGTTTTTGATATATGTTTTAGGGTGATGAAGTACCAGAGGAACAGCTTCCAGAGCTTTTCAATAGGAAGAAACCAAATGAAGATTCAAAGGCTGAGGAGGTTAAGAGTGCTAGTACTCTCATGGGAGATATGGCCTCTATTCCTGCAGCTAAATTGATTTCATCTTTCATGAAAGCGCCATCAACTCCAGTCAATGCAGCTTCAAGTCCTGCTAAACCAACTGCAAGTTCTGCTTTGTCTAAGATCAGCTTGGCTCCAACCCCAGTCAAATCAGTGTCAACTCCGGCTAGAGTACCTTCCACGCCGGCTAAAATTGACTCAACACCAGTTAAATCACTGTCAGTTGCAACGGATATACTTTCAACGCCGGCTAAAATCGACCCAACGCCAGTCATTGTTGCCTCAACTCCACCTGAATTTGCTTCAACTCCTGCCCGGCTCTTCAGTACATCACTTGCATCTCGTCTGCAGAAAAGGAGTTGTGGTGATGCAAGTCCAGACGATGTTTCTGCTGACCCACCGGCTAAGCTAGCGAGGCGTTCCTCACTGAGCTCATCAAGGTCGCTGAACTTTGATTCTTATGCAGAGGACGCTGATGAAGACGCTGATCAAGTAGCAGAGGAAGATGCATCCAGTGATGATGAAATCCTCAGCATACTTCCTGATAAACTTCGACAATCGGTATTACATTTTATTAACCATTTTACTGAGAAAATGGCTTTGCTTGTTCAGATATTGATAACTCACACATCTTCATTTTTGCTCATTTCAGATTAAAGAACAGGAGAGGAAAGCTATTGAAGAGTCAAATCCAGCAATCTCAGAGGCAAAAAGAAGGAGAAAGATGATAGCATGTCTGCCTAAACTTTTCAATGTCATTCATTACTTGATTCAGTCAATAAGGCGTTGGGTGATCACAAAAGAAGAGCTTGTGCACAAGATAATCGCTGGTCATTCTGACATTACCGACAGAAGTAAGCTCTCTAGCCACTCAACACCTCAACAAATCTTTTCTTAACATCGTTTTAAAACTGTGCTAACTGTTTTTGCTGTTGTTCACTTGCGTTTTGCAGAGGAAATTGAAGAACAACTTATCTTAATGCAAGAGCTCGTCCCAGAATGGATCTCTGAGAAAAGATCATCAAGTGGAGATTTACTAGTGTGGTGAGTTTTAACATCATCATAGACTTAGATAACTTTTTTGATTTTCTTTTTCTATTGCTTATCTAGACAATCTCTTATATATGTGCAGCATAAACAAGTTGGCGTCTCCACAGACGATCAGATCGCATCTAGAAGAAGAAAACAAGAAAGCGGCTGCGCCAACCTACCCTTGAGATTGCGGTTTCGTTGGCTAAGTTTTGGACTATAAAACATGGGGGAGAGAGAGAGGCATGTAGAGATTAGGTAAATTATGAAGTTCATCAATTATTAGTTCAAATGGAGAAGTGTAGTAAACTGGGTGAAAACAAGTGGTCTATTTAATAAATCTTACAGATTTTTTGTCAATCAATGTCCTTGCATCATTGTTGAAATTGGTGGGGATCATGAAGAGATCTATAACATTTGCTTCTATAGTCAAAGTGAAAACATGTGAAATGATGAATTACAGAGTTAATTAGCTTAAAAGTTAAAGACAAAGAAATATGCTTAAATAAATAATGCAGAAACAGGCTCACAAAAAATCAGAATAAACAAGGAATCTGCTGAAATAATAAGCAAGAGAAAATGACTGAAAAGTGTGTAAAAAATTACTGAAAAGGGTCCAGTAATTTGGACTCTGGTGAAATAATAAGCAAGAAACATGTTGGAGAAAATGACTGAAAAGTGTGTAAAAAAATACTGAAAAAGGTCCAGTTGCCTTAAAACTTGCAGTTAAAATTCAGGCTAACATGCAACTGATTTTCTGTAATTCAAATATGGACTTTGATAAAACAGAATCAGCAATTTTATATAATAATATATTGTACTAAAAGAGTTGTGCCCAGTGTTAGCAGATATTGCCAAAAAGTTAAGATTTAGCAGAATATCACTGCAAACCCAAACAAAGAAAAAAGGTAAAGAATCCGATCTAAATAAAAAGCCTATTTGGTTTTGCCTTTTTATGCTTTTAGAATATGGTCTGAATAAAACAGCTTAGGTAAGACAGATAAATAACTTTGAGATCTGATCTGAAAACAGATCCATCATCATGTCTGTTTCTAATTCTTAGTCAACTTGTTGTGATGGTCTAAGAGATGTGTATCTTATTCTAAGCTATTTATCTTATTTAAATACATTCTAGGAGGTTTTGCTACGGCAACTTGGGTTAATTAATAAAACATATATTGCCAGTGGCAATCGAGATTAAGAGAGTGTGTTGCTACGTGATGAATCGACTAGCTGCATGAGACCAGACCTTCATGTTACACTCAATGCCGATGCATTTGAGGGAGAAAGACGAGTCGAAATCAGAAAGTAGGAAGATCTCACTCCGGAAAGTATTCAGGACAAGACTTGCAGATTTTGTTAAACCTCATCCTCAAGTATTTTATTTGTCTGAATCACAGAGAATTATAATGATTAAGCAAACAAAGAGCCTAGAATGGGACTAAAGGAGGCAAAATGTGTACGTAGAGAGTATGATATATTGGTGAACAGCTTAACAAGCCCCTCCCTACCTTTCGATAAACCGAGCCCATTCAAACCATAGCCGGATTTTAGGCTTTCTTGGGTGAGTCCTATTGTGTGTCTTTTGAATTCATTAATCTAGCTAAACGAACCATGACAAAATAATTTGAGCCTTTTCAGATTTGGGCTGTACGGAATGGCTCGATGTCGTAATTTCAAGTCTTTTAAAACTATCTCCTGTTCTCCATAATCTTGACAACAATTTTGAAGAGGCAAAGCTATGAATTATATTTTTTTATTCGAAGCAAATGTTATGTCTAAATTTCATTTGAAATGGGCAATAAACTTACCCGAAGATCCAACAATAAAAATGATATAATATAGAACCATAATACAGTGACATCAATCAAGATGGTCAGAGTAGATTACTTTTTATGTGTTGGAGTTAGAGAAATATTTTGGAGGTCATCTAAAGTGAAAACGGCCCTGAGATAGTTTGTATCAATCAATATACATGCAAAAATATTTCTATCGGAGTTGTTGACTAATTGCAAATAAGAAACATCATAATATCTGAACCGGATTTATAGTATTTTTTCTCCCACGGGAATTTATATAAAGTTGAGTTCTAGACTAGCAATTGATACGAGCTATTTTCACTATTAACAACTAGAGGACGGTCATCTTTATTGACTATACTCGTCTTATTAGTTACAAAAGCTCCACTTTTTTTCCAATACCATCACTACACATGATTCGCATAAATACTACAATGGATACTCAATATATGAACTAACTCACTAAGTGAAATACAAGTAAAACATAGACCTAGAAAAACAGAGCCATATTTATACATATATTGTTTTGGAGGAGTTCACTTGGTGAGCTAGCTAGGTTTTAAGTTTGAGGGTCTATGAGCCTCAAGGCCAAAATAAAAGCTCAGAAGGAGGAGAAGAACAAATGGAATTTGTGTAGAGAGAGATTGAGTGAGATTTCTTTTTTCTTTTTAAGGACAATAATTATTAGATTCCTTAGATCTTGTATGGACCACAACTAGTTCCATCATACATTCCTAAGTCTCATTGTTTTCTTATTTTTCCTCTTTGAAAAAAGCCTTTCCCAAACATCTTTAAAGCAAAATAAAAATAATCTATAAAAGAAGAAAAATAGAGAGACCTTTGCCACTCTTTTAAGCAACTTCTGACCCAGTTCCCTTTTTGGAGAAACTTCAATACCCTAAGTTTGGAATCCATTTACCCTCTATTTTTAAGATTCGTTTATTTTTCTTTCTGGTACAATGAATATTGATATCCCACATTCATTCTACCTTTTCTTTAGTGCATTTGTGAAGAACTTGAACCATACACTTGTTGTTGCTGCAGAAACTCATATTTTTTTGTTCTGTAAGCGATTAGATATAATGCTAAAAAAACTCATATTTTATAACCATTACTCATATTTTATAGATATAAACAAGAAGTTAAATAGATGGATTTGCTAACAAACATCACGTCCTCATTTTTATATTAATCGTCGATGACAACGATATACATATTCTTTTGTATTATGTACAGTGATTTATATATCACGACATTATTGATATTTCACAAAAATAATAGGTATAGATTTCCTTTTCTTTTTGTATTCAGAAAAGTTTTATCCCGAAAATCAGAAAAGAGAAGTTTTATGCAGTATATATATAAAACTGTGACCAACAAATGGATTATTTTTGCCACAGTAGATATACAATATTCCAACTCAAATACAAAAGTTTGAAGTCAATTTATCAGATCGACATAGTTTTTTTTTTGTAAGAAAGATCGACATAAACTTTTTTTTGATAAAGAACTTGAACTGAAAACGTTCGATAATTTTTTTTTTGAAATAAACATTAGTTTGATAAAACATATGATCATGGGTGGGAACTTGCATGGCTTATCGATTACGGACCAACTCATCAAACGTTGTCCACCAAACATTATTATCAAAAGTTTTTTGATTAAAAGATAATTGAAGCAATTTAATTAACAGAGGCATGCTTGGTCTAATTAATGGCAACTTTCGGAAACATATAGAAATCAATTAAAATAATTTTCAGTGGAATAAAATTATCTATATCTAGCAAAAAAGTGCACCTAGCTAGACTTTTTTATTCGTAATTTTATTCTGGAAAAACGCAAGCTCCGAAGTCACAGTTTGTAGGCGAGATAAAATAGTTTTAGTGAACAATATGACGAATGCAGTGGCGGATTTAGAAAATATATTGGGTGGGGGCATAAATTAATTTTTATTTAATAATATAACTTAAATTTGTCTGACAAAAAAAATTAAATTTGTTTTAATATTATAAAAATAAGAATAACATTTAGAAGAAAAAAAGTTTAGCGATATAATATAACTAAAAACGAAGTGAAGAAAAAGAGTGAATATACTAACAAAATGTTATAGAAAAAGTACTTGAACTCAAAATATTTAAGAACAAAAGTTTTTGAATGAAAAAAACAAGAAGATTTAAGGTGGCAGATGGGTTCGGACGAATGTCTAGCGGGGGCAGAGAAAGGGTTTTGACTAACTAGGCAGCAAAATACACTATTTTCATAAAGTATTAAAATTAATTGTATAACGTAGATTCGCCTATGGATGAATGGTTATTTGTACGTATGAAATAAATTAACTAATTCGACAAAGCCGGTTAATCATCCAAACCGTTAATCTTTTTGACTCTATGAGTTAGCAAGAGATGTAAAAGCTCAGTATGCTATTTTTAAAGGAAAAAAGATTATTAACAGAAGCTGACGACTTCATAACTATTATAGTGAATTTTCCTCGAACAATCTCTAATCCACTGAATTTATTACTTGGAAGGAAATATTTTGATAGAGAATCATATTTAAACACATAAAAATTTATATCCAGATAATATACTAGTGGTGCAATTTCAATAACCTGTACAATATATAAAATTTACAACTGACAAAAAAAAGTATGTTAAAACAAATGATTAAAAATGAGGGATAAGATATAAATATGTGTGCTTAATTGAATTTGAGGTAAAGGAGTAAAAAAAGATAAAAATGATTGAAAGGGGGAAAGGGATGTTGAGTTGGTGAGTAGCATTAGAACACATTGATGGAAACATGTCATGAGAGCATATATAAGATCCCATCTAGATAGAATATAATGAGCAATCAATATTAAAACATCATCATTTTCATTTTCAAATGGAACTCAATATCAGATTATACACAATTCAAAATACTGCCAACTCTTGGATTCTCATATAATTTTCGAAAGATTGACCAAGAAACAAAAAACACTTGTGAATTGCCAATATACATGTACATATAAAGGATCGTCTTCAAAGAGGCAATGTCAATATCTGATAAAATTACTATGGACGACGAATTGTTTCAAACTATATATGGATTGCTTTCTTTGAAATCGATATTTAAGATTGGGTGTATGTTAATTAAACCAGTTGCTTTAGTATTATTGTAGATCAACATCTTACTCTTAGCATTAGTTATGTGATCTTGGTTATATAGTGGACCACCCGCAACCAAAATAGCATAGGGCAGCACAATTGTTATGCGATGGGTATTTTCCTTTGTCCAGAGATTATTATGGCAAGCAAGACAAAATGAGTGAGTATGAAAAAGACATTTGATTTTTGTTGACAATACAAAAAGGGAAATAAAAGGAGCAGAGTCTATTTCATCATTGTAATGGACAAGTTATAAACTCCAGTATGTTTCAACTTTATATTGGCAAATGAAATCATTTTCTTTTTTACCAAAAGCTGAATATCCACAAATTTCTTTTTGAAAATGAAATAAGGGATTTAAATTTAACATTTCAACTCCACCACCAATAATTGTTTCAAAAAAAACTTATTGACTTAGATGTAGCATAACTGAAATTGTAATCAAACTGACCTGGTCTTATGCAACTAACCTCTTAAAACATGACAATATTGGCTCCTAAACCAATTTAAAAAAAAAAACTAATTCCCTCTTTTATATAAAAATTGACTTCTAAATCTGGTGTTTAGAACATCTCTACCCTACTTTATTTACTCTTCTAAATTTTGTTTTGCAGTAAGATATATTATAATCCTGTTTTATTTTGAATCCAAAATAGAATAATAAGTTTACTCTTAAAAGAGAGTAATATAATTATTTTTATTCATCACTTCATTATATATAATGAAAAAGTGAGTTTACTCCAAATATATAATGAAAAAGTGAGTTTACACTATTTTCTCTACAAAAATAAATTAATTTTATTATAAAGTAAACCATTGAATCAAAACTTACTCTATAATAGAGTTACTTTATTTTTGTGTAAATTAGAAGGAGAAAATAGAGTGCCGTTAGAGATGCTCTAAAACATGATAATATTGGCTCCTAAACCAATTTACAAAAAAAAAACTAATTCCCTTAATCTTTTATATAAAAATTGACTTCTAATTCTGGTGTTTAGAACATCTCTATAGCCTACTTAATTTATTTACTCTTCTAAATTTTGTTTTGCAGTAAGATATATTATAATCCTGTATTATTTTGAATCCAAAATAGAATAATAAGTTTACTCTTAAAAGAGAGTAATATAATTATTTTTATTCACCACTTCATTTTTATATTAAAATATAATAGAATTGGAATAAAATTTAACTCCATTTTGGAGTAAAATATAGACTAACATATTGAAGATGCTCTTAATGAACTTTGGCTCATAACCAATAATAGTTTATAGAACGTTTTAAGCTAAAAATACACAAATACAAACAACTAGACAACATGTGATGTTTATACACTTGTAAGAATACATGCGATATTTCAAGTTTTTGTTTCCCGTAAGAGTAAAAATGTAAGATATATTATAATCCTGTTTATTTTGAGTCCAAAATAGAATAATAAGTTTACTCTTAAAAGATATTGAATATGTTGGTGGGTGAGTTTACACAACTAAACACACAAGAAGTTGCAAAAAATGTAATTAAGCTTTGGTTAATATATATTTTTATATGAGAGAATTCAGAACTGAAAGGTGGTAAATAAAAAAGAAAGGAAGCAAAAAAAATTCAGTAGGAGAATGATTTTGCTGGCCATTACTATTTAAGAGATCGTATCCCTCTCAAATCTCTCATCAGTCATCAGACTCATCACAACTCAAACACACACCCTCCCACTCACTCACTAACTAACATGCGCACGATTGAACAGTCTCGTCCTTCTCCCGTTGCTAAAATGAGCATAGTGCGTGATTCGCCCGCTTACTTAGCCTGATTTCTCCCTTCTTCTCTTCTCCCTTTATAAAAAAGGAACCGTCTTTTCGCTTAGCTCTCTTCTCTTCTCTCTCTCTCTCTGTCTTGTTTCAGATTTCTTTAGCTCAGATTGTAAAAGTTTGTTTCTTTCCGAGTGATGCAGAGTATGCTGAGTTCAATTCTTGACAAAAACCAATGTCTTCTGACATAAGCTAAACTCTCTTCTTACAGTCTCTCTCTCTACTTCCTTTTCCTCTCTCTTCTTCTTGTAAAGTTTCGAACTTTAGTTCGTGAACTATATGGAAGCTCAAGGCAACAGATCTATCTCGCTGGTTCTGTTTCCAACTATTTGAAAGTCTGCTTCTTTGGTGTGTTTACTTCTGAGGCTAGGGTTGGTTAAATTAGATTCCTTTTAGGCTTTCTGGGGAAAGGAATGGGTAAGAGGCAAATCTCACAGGATGAAGTAGGTCCACCAATAAATCCAAGAGCTGGATTGCGAAGAGAACAAGCTGGAAGAGGTTCATACAGGGGTAGTTAGTCACTTTATAGCTCATCGAACTTGAAGAATCTTTTTTTTTTTTTAATTTTTGTGTTTGGGGGGGTAGGGAGAAAAGAAAGTGTACACAAAGACTGTTTTTTTTTGGGAACTTATAAAACAATCAAAGGGAAAGGGTTTTGTGTTTTTTATTTGTCTGGAGAGTTCTCATCTCTGTCCCTCTTGAGCTTGGACATTAGTGGAAGGGGTTTTTGTTTTTTATTTTTCGCCCTTTAGAATGGGTTCTACTTCTCAAGAGATACTGAGGAGTCTTTGCTCCAACACGGAGTGGAAGTATGCTGTGTTCTGGAAACTTAACCATCGATCTCGAATGTGAGTCCTCTAAACACTACTTGTTCCTTTGAAAGAGTGTTTACTGTCAACTTATGTGTTCTCCAACTTGCTCATGTGAAAAGAACATATGGAACCTTATGTTGAATGCAGCCTTATACAGTAGTAGTAGTTTAAGTGGCTTAATCTTTTGGAGGCGTTATTAGGTACTCATAGCCTGTGAAAGTATTGACCAATAATAAGTGTTTGTGCTAGAATCAGTCTTTTATCTGACGATAAATATGGAACACTGTTGGGTTTTGAGCCAGCTATTTCATTATAAGTTTAGGGTTCGGTTGACCAGGATAGTTTAACACTTGCAGGGTACTTACCTTGGAGGATGCTTACTATGACAATCATGGGCACAATAACTCACCGGACGTTCAGAGTTGTGGTGTTGACCCCCTCGGTTTAGCTTTGGCGAAGATGGCTTATCATGTCTATTCTATAGGGGAAGGGTAAGTATAATTTGCTTGCTAATTCACTCTTCCCTGGTGTCACCGTTTCAACTAGGCATCTTTTTCTCAACAGTGTGTGACGCAATCTGGCATTAGCAGTCACAGCTTGTTATGTATTTGTTTCTTTGACATGATGCAAAGATTTTGCCTTGTCTTGGGAATTGATGCCAGCAGGAACGTTTACTATTAGTCACAGAAACTTACAGTTCTTGTTGAATTATGTGGCTTAATGATGCCGAGACTGATCTTCTTTCGAATCATGTCTATGTTAACAGGATTGTAGGACATGTTGCGGTTTCTGGAGAACATCAGTGGGTGTTCCCTGAATATTATGACAACTGGTACTCAGCATCTGAGGTTAGTAACTTCTTATCTCTAGTTATTTTTTTTCTTCTGTTTTTCATGTTCTTAAAACTGTATCTTTTTTTCCAATTACATACAGTTTCATAACGTTTGGGAGAGTCAAATATCTGCTGGAATCAAGGTATTTTAGTCTGCTCTGTTAGTTAATGTCGAGGACTTTTTTTGTATAACAATCTGTTCTTCCTTCGTCGCAGACCATTCTTGTAGTACCTGTTGGTCCCTGTGGTGTTGTGCAGCTAGGCTCTTTGAGTAAAGTAAGTAACATCATACATCTGGATGTAGTGTTCGCAGTAACAAAATAATAGCCAGTAAGGACGCCATGAACGTATCTGGTCTTATTGTGTTCTTGTGTGGATCAGGTTGATGAAGATGTAATATTGGTGAATCATATCAAACATATGTTTTTGGCACTCAAGGATCCACTGGCAGATCATGAAGCAAATCTAGTGCAACGTAATATGAACAATTCGTTTTGTCTGGTAAAAATCTTCTTCATTCAAATATGGATTCACATTTGTCTATATTTCTCCTTTTTTGCAAAATGGGTTGAGTAGAGTCCTTGCAATGACCTCAACTAACTTCCTGAGTAGGAACATGATGTGTTGCATTTTTTTTTTGTTGCAGCCAAAATTACCATCAGAATGTTTACATGTTGAGGCTTTCCCTAATTGCTCTGGAGAAGCTGGCAAAGCTATGGACGTGGAAGAGTCAAGTTTTCTAACTCAGTATCCTAACTTATATCCGTATTTGAAGAATCATGCGCTCAACAACACAAGCTCATCTGCTTTAGCAATTGAGGCTGAAAGATTGGTAACAGATCAATCATATCAAGGCCTGGACTCAACTTTTCATACTTTATCGACTGATCAAGAAAGCTCTCACCAAGAGGCTGAGCGTATGCCGGAGAGGAGATGTGAGTCAAGTCGATTTGATGCTTTGATCTCATCTGGATATAATTTTCCTGGCAGCGAGCTGCTAGAGGCATTAGGCTCTGGTTTCAAGCAAACAAGCAGAGGTCTTGAAGAGCTAGTGAAGTCTGAACATAGTTCAGCAATAAGACCAACAGATGATAATATGAGTCCTAGCCAGCTTACATTTGACTCAGCCCCTGAGAATCTTCTAGATGCTGTGGTTGCTAATGTTTGCCACAGCGATGGTAATGCCAGAGATGATATCTTCTCGAGCAGATCTGTACAGTCATTTCTTAGCAGCATGGAAATGGCAGAACCCTCAGGTCATAACCCTCATATTGTTGATAACCCAATTGATAGAGCTATGCACCAGCAGCCACTAGCAGAGGTGGATACTCAACAGAGTCACTCAGATATCTGTGGTGCATTTTCTTCCATTGGGTTCTCATCCACGTGTCCCAGCTCCTCTAGTGATCATTTTCAGACATCCCTGGAGATGCCTAAGAAGAACAAGAAGAGGGCTAAACCTGGAGAAAGTTCTCGTCCTCGCCCAAGAGACAGGCAACTCATTCAGGATCGAATCAAGGAACTTCGAGAACTTGTGCCTAATGGATCAAAGGTGCCTTTGCTCCTCCTACCTACATTGTAGGGTCTAGTGTTTTGAGTTGGATAAAGCTACCATAGATTTTGCTATTTGCTAATAATTTTTTGTCAATATTTTACAGTGCAGTATTGATTCTTTGCTAGAACGCACGATCAAGCACATGCTCTTTCTGCAGAATGTTACTAAGCATGCTGATAAGCTCAGTAAAAGTGCTAGTGCAAAGGTACAGAAAAAAATCAGATTTCTTGATACTCGTGATCTCTGTTCTATCCTAGAAACATAATATTTTACCTTATAACATTGTAATCTCAGATGCAACAAAAGGAAACTGGCGCGCAAGGTTCAACCTGCGCAGTGGAGGTTGGAGGCCATCTTCAAGTGTGCTCTATAATCGTGGAGAATCTGAACAAGCATGGGATGGTGCTTATCGAGGTATGTAATCATTCCTTCTTCCCTTATTGCTTAGTCTTTGTTTGAACTTCCTTCCCAAGTTCTAAATACTTAGAAATGTTTTGGGTTTTTTTGACAGATGTTATGTGAAGAATGTAGCCATTTTCTTGAGATATCAAATGTGATCAGGAGCTTGGACCTTACCATTTTGAGAGGTGTCACTGAGGCTCAGGGAGATAAAACATGGATATGCTTTGTAGTTGAGGTAGGAATCAAATTAGATTACACTTCACGAAAACTGTTTTTCTCTTGGGTTTTGCTTGAGCATTGGATTACTATCAGTGACTAATTTGAGATGTGGTCATGTGAATGGCAGAGTCAAAGCAACAAAGTGATGCAGAGGATGGATATCTTGTGGTCTTTGGTGCAAATATTTCAGCCAAAGGCCAATAGCAAGAGGTAGCAGCAAGCAGCGTTGGTTACTTGGTTGCAAGACTTTGCGTTTAGATGAGAAAAAAACAGAAAATCATGTTGTGCTTGTATAGTATTTCTGTGACTGCAATACTTGTTTGGGTTTTTAGGTATAAAAATTAGCTCTCGGTGTGCATTTTGGAGTTTTTAGTGTGTTTATTGTGAAATTTCATGTTGTTTGCTTGGGAGTTTGGATCCTTTTGAATACACAGTAAAATATTATTATAAATTAAATCCCGTTAATTTTGCATTCTTATTTCCTTATTAACTTGAAACTTTTTTATTTTGTTTTTTCATTTTAGTTTCCAGAAATACAATAAGAAAAAAAAACAAATCAAGATGTATACTGAAAAACGAACAACAACGGTTATTATTTGTTGTTTCCTTTTTTGTAAAAAACCCGCTCCCAGAAAAGAGGAAATTTTGTTTTTTTTTTTGTGTAAAATTGAAAAAAAGGAAAATAAGTTCAACAGAACAAAAAAGGAAAATAACATAAACGCGTTATTATTTGTTGTTTCCTTTTTTGTAATTTTCCTGCTCCCAGAAAAGAGGAAATTTTATTTATTTTTTGTGTAAAATTGAAAAAAGGAAAATAACATAAGCGCGTTCTGGGATACCCCAGGTTAAACAAAAAAAAAAAACATAAACGCGTTAGCTTATTTATATCTGCCGAGACTTCACAAAGCAATTACCAGTTCTCACTTCTCACTGCTAGTTCTCAGATTTTTCCTAAAGCTCTCATCTTTCTATTGCAATGGCCGGGCCAGAGTTGCAGTTCGACAAGTTTCTGGGAAAAGGCTCTTTCGGTTCGGTGAGTCTCTACAAGTACAAAGGACGTCGCGACGGCATGACCCTTTACGCAGCCGCAAAAACCTCCGACGATAAACACGCCGAGTCTCTCTACAGAGAGTTTCAAATCATGTCCGAACTCAAAGGATGCCCGAGAATCGTCCAGTGTTACGGAACCAAAGTGCAAGAGAGACTCAACGAAAAATGTTGCTTGGAGTACAGGATTCACATGGAGTACGCACCTGGAGGAAGCTTGAAGAGTTTCGCCAACCAATTCAAAGACAAGAAGTTTCCTGATGCTTTGGTCAGAGATTTTACACGTATGCTTCTAGAAGGGTTAGCCGACATCCACGGACGCGGGTATGTTCACTGCGATCTCAAAACAGCAAACATCCTCGTCTTCCCGAGTTATGTCAACAATAACAGTAGTGCGTGGAGATCCTTGTACGATTTGAAGATTTCGGATTTCGGGTTGACGAGAAGAGATGGAGACACTAGCTGGTGGCAACCTCATCGTCCCTTTGCCGGAACAGCCATCTACATGTCTCCCGAGTCGATTTTTCACGGCGAGATAGGGAAAGGACTTGACTTGTGGTCTTTGGGATGCATTGTACTAGAGATGTACACGGGGAAAAAACCTTGGTGGCATAAAGACCATAAACAGAAGGATCTCAAGAGCTGCCAAGGACCGTTGATTCCAAGAGATCTTCCTTTTGATGCAAGACTCTTTCTCATGACATGCTTCTCGCCCGAGGCAGATGATAGGAAAGACGCATCGACTTTGTTGAATCATATCTTCTTGCGTAGTGGAGAGGTGATCAGTAAGATCACAGAGTCGTCTCCTATGAATGCCAAGACTGGTAGTAGTCCTCCAGGGAAAATCACTATGGACTTGGAGAAACTTAGACAGAGGCTTTCGGATATGAGGTCTTTTTGTTTTTAGACTCGTGTAAGTGAAGAGTCAATGCGTGGAAAAATCCACTACCTCGTCATTGTTCAGCTCAAGTTTTTATTTTTGATTAGTAGAGTTCTGTAACAGTTTTGTTTTTTGGTATATCACTGAATTGTCAGTCCATGTATTATGTATGACTTTGTTCTATAAAAAATCAATGGGAAACACATTGAGAAATTCCGTTACTGGTTCTGTACTGACTTTATGCGTAAAATCATGCAAGAGTATCTCTGTTAGTCTTCAGGTCTTGGTTAAGTAATTAAAGAACATGATCCTCATTGAACTCTTTCTAGACATATATCATGGCTTAGCCCTTCTCTTTTTTCTCAGCTCTTCGCTGCCTTAACAAGAGCAGGAAGTGACAACTTACATGGAGTTAATTAATCAGCTTCCCCTGTCTTTATTTTAATCTTTTCATCGGCAGACAAGTACATAACATGTCTGCAACTCATCAGTAAGAAACAAGCGGGGCCTTGAGATAAAAAAAATTCCAAGAAATCGTAACTCTCCTTACTAACATGTTTCAGAGCAAGCTATAGAGACTTAATATACCTGTATATTATATTGGCTTGGCTCGTAAAAACAGATGAACACAGGATAACAAGAAGAAGTCAGTTAATTATGACGTGCCAATTTGACATACTTAAGTCCAATATATCAGAACCAAAACGAATGTGTAGCTTTTTATCTCAAAAAGACATAAACAGTACTTCAGCTAAGAGGATGGTGTTCAACCCTCAAAACGACAAAGATAAAATACGCAGCAGGGATTTGAGATCCTTTTGTGAGACTTACATTGTTGAGTTTTGTTCATAGTAATATTTCTCTACATGGAGAAATGCCTTCACTATACCTTCTGGTTGGTTTAATCCTGTGCGTGTCATCAGAAAATAAATATTACTCTCTGGCAAAGAAACAAAGTCGGTGAAAACAAAAAGGATAAAGAGAAAGCCCCATAGGAATTTGATTTGATGATCTGACGATAAGATATATCATTATCATCATCTAGTAAATCTTCGTACGCGTTGCGTTAGCAAACACTTCCCAAAAAGGAAGAAAACACAATAGAAGGGTAAATTTGGCAATTTAATAACTAACAAATTTTCTATAAAAACAGTGAGAGCCGAGCTATACATGAAAACAGAACCAGAAGTGAGATCACGTTACTACTATGAAACTCTTCTCTCTTTGGTCTATGATCAAACTATGTGTTTTTGTTGTGTTACTCGTTTTCTTTCTCTTGAGAGTCGCTCAACCTTCTCAAGGGTTTATAGAGAAGAATCACATAAGGGTGCAATGTTGCAGAGACAACCCATTCATGAAATTCGTCAAGTTTCTAGGTAAAGGTTCATACGGCTCCGTCCATCTCTACCGTGACACAAAACACTATGGCTCGACCTCCTTCATCGCCGCAAAGACCTCCTCCCACCGTCGGACTATCGAAAGAGAGTTTCGAGTTCTCTCTCAACTCAAACGATCTCCTAGGATCGTGCGAGTGCTTAGCCGTTCTCTGCACGAAGGATTCGACTCTGACGGAAAGAGAGTCTACGAGATGCCTATGGAGTACGCGTCTGGAGGTACTCTTTCCAGTTTCATCCGCGCTAACAAACAGTTGAATGATTCGACCGTCAGAGACTTCACTCGGATGATACTTCAAGGTTTGGTCTCGGTTCATAGTCACGGTTACGTCCACTGCGATCTTAAACCGGGAAATCTCCTTCTTTTTCCGGTTTACGATCAGCAAACATGGACTAATCACACTTATGAGATAAAGATTGCGGATTTTGGACTGACTTTGAAGGAAGGAGAGGAAGAGTCTGATAATTGGAAGTACC
Source organism: Erucastrum elatum (assembly GCA_900406325.1). Lineage (NCBI taxonomy): Eukaryota > Viridiplantae > Streptophyta > Magnoliopsida > Brassicales > Brassicaceae > Erucastrum > Erucastrum elatum. The sequence continues at coordinate 4,931 of OVBX01001400.1, read as the reverse complement.
ATTCGCCCTTTGTGGGAACTCCTGTGTACATGTCTCCCGAGTCTGTTCAATACGGTACCGTCAAGAAAGGCCTAGATTTGTGGTCCTTGGGTTGCATTGTTCTTGAGATGTACACTGGCAAGCGGCCGTGGTCAGAGGTTAAGAGTCTTTTTGATCTTGAGGATTTTATAGCCGAGGACAGAAAGGTACCTGAGATTCCAGACACTCTGCCGTGGGAAGCAAGGCAGTTTCTGGACAAGTGTTTTGCATTGAAACCTGAAGATAGAGGAACCGCTTCTGAGTTGTTGTTGCATCCGTTTCTTATCGGAGATGATAAGAAGACTGCTGATGACACCATCATGAAGCCACCCGCTAAATTGGAAGATAGTGTTACTACAAAGAAGGCATTGAAAGTAAAGATTGTTTCATCGAATCTCCAACTGTTTAAGAGAGTATCTAATAAACCCCGAAAGCTCGTGAAGATTGTTCCTCCAAGTTCCACCTTTGTTCCGGTTCATTAGAGTTTACTGGACAAACATTAGTAAATATCACTGTAAATGTTTTTTTTTGTAATTTGTATCTTAATCTAAAATTTAACTGATATCAATGTAATTCCACTTTTTCTATGACCGGTTTAAAGTTAGTACCCCCAAGAACAGACTAAAGTTGTTTACTAGTATTAAACGATCATATCTGAAAAGATTTATACAGACAATATATAGTCAATATACAGTAGCTTTTCAAGTAGTTACATAAATCAAACATTGGAATGAATCATGGTCATTATAGTGCAATATGCAAATTAACAAGTAAAATATACTAATAAAGCCCAACCAGTGTATAAAGGAAAATTGCATCTCATTGTTTTTGGTTTCTCAGCCAATTCACTCTTATATTTTCCTATAATGACCAAACGTTTTTGTGATTGCAAGCGTGGAAAGGAATCAAACAGAGATCCCCACTTGCGTGCCACGTGTCGAGATTAAAAAGGAAGGCAGATGTTTCGGTACTTCCTGTAATAAATAATCTGAAAAAGGATAATTGTCAACGCAATCACTGGGGCCCCACCAGAAAAAGACGAAACAGGGTGGGTAGAACCCGAACCCGAGAAAGAGAGAGAGAGAGCTAGTTTTAAAGGTTTTGTGTTTGCAAATTTGCTTTTGATTGCTTCATCGCCATAACTTACTCAATCCCTAATTCTATCACAAAATCTATCTCTCAAATCAATAATCAGAGTGAGTAACAAGAATACGATTTGATCCTACGTCGCTTTGAGGTTAACGAATCCATCTCTCTCTCTATCTTTTGAAAAGATTCTTTTTAGTTTTTTTTTCTCAATTTGTGATTGATTGCAAAAGAGTTTTTTTAGGGTTCTTCCTCTTCTACCTGGTCATGTGTTTTCTCTCTCTTTCACTTCCCCACGTATTTGCTTCTAGCAACTTCGTTTACTTTTTTGTTGATTTTTGTTCAAAGCTTCAGTTTTTTTTTTTTAACTCAAGTCTCAACTTGGCTTACATGTTAGATTCTTTTGCTAATCGAAGATATAGTTTAATGATCGTTGATTTGTGCTTTGGTATTGACGATATTTTGAACTTTATGTTTCTTCTGAGTTTTCGAGTTTTGTGGTGAATGTTTTGCTTAATTCTTAAGAACAATACAAAAACATGTGGATGCAGAGAGATAGCTTTGTTGCTGCTCTCAATTTTTTTCTTTCTTTCTTAAGAAGAAAGCTTCTAAAAGGCTCCTAGGATTTGGGGGAAATTTTTGCTTAATGAAAACACCTATGCAAGTTTTTGCTTACAAGTTGCATTACACATGTCTTCTTGGATACATTAGCTGATATATATAGCTGCTTCTCTTCTCTTGCAATCCTGTTTTCTATAATTAATGTTTTGTGTGTACGGTACAGTAATATATAGCCTTCCTTTTATATCTCTCTGAAATTTTTCAACTCTTTCCATTGACAGAAAGAACGTTCTTGGGTTGAGACAAATTAATGGAATTTAAAGGTATAACATGGGTTGGTAATGTCTACCAGAAGTTTGAAGCAATGTGCTTAGAGGTTGAAGAGATCATCGTGCAGGTAACTTGTAAGCATTTGTAGTTGTTTATCATCAATGGTGATTGAATCTAACTCTTTTGTTTGCTTCTTTATGTTGTTTTTTTCAGGACACGGCTAAATACGTCGAGAACCAAGTTCAGACGGTTGGAAACTCTCTCAAGAAGTTCTGTTCGGATGTGGCTCAAGATTTCAACCCCGATGACTCTGTAGGTTCGGGGAAACAGTTACCTGTTTCTATGTTACATGAATACGCTCCTGTTTGTTCTTTCAAGAAGAAGAAAGGAGATAGCAAGAACCAGAAGACCAGAGATGTGAAGCAAGAACAAGAAGGGAAGAAGGATGTATTTGATATGAAGTTCCGTGGTGTTGATGCAGATGATTACGATATCTGTACTTCTCCTAGGCAGTATAGTTACGGAAGTCCATATAGAAGAACACGGCTCAGCCGCAAACAAGTCTCTAAGAAAGATGATCCTTTTCAAGTCACCAGGCCTTGCATACAGAGAGACTCAAGTAGTTTATCAATGGTTCATAGAGCTCGTGTCAGAGATGATGTTGGAACTGTAAAGTCAAGTGACTCTCCTCCACGTGGAGTAGCAAGACTCACCTCTAAAGACGACAGAAGCCAAAATCAGCACGGTCTTACAGTGATTGATTCTGTTAGACGTCGTGAGTCAGAGACTAGAACCGGAGATCAACACGGTCTTGCGGTGGTTAATCCTGTTAGAAGTCGAGATTCAGATACTAGAACCGAAAATGACCGCGGTCTTACTGTTGTTGATTCTGTCAGAAGTCACGAGTCAAATACTAGAACTGGAAATGACCATGGTCTTACTGTGGTTAACCTTGTTAGAAGTCAAGATTCAGAGACCAGAGCCGATAATGAACTCAGTCCTGCGGTGGTTAATTCTGTTAGTAGCCATGATTCAGAGATTCAACCATCTGTTGCAACTAGCTTACCTGCAGGTTCTGATGGTAAAATTTCTGCTTATTCCTTATTGTTTCCTTATGTATTCATAGACCGGTACATATGGAGTAACTAACATTACGCATGTTCTGTTTCCTCTAGGAATTTTATGATTATGCGATTCCTTATCATTGTTTGCTTCTTGCATTGAGAATGAAATAGCTCAAACTTTGAATCACTTATAATCCTAATTATGGTTTCTTCTATTCAGATTGCAGAAAAGAAGCCGGTGAAGACTCGGTGCAAACTAAAACTAGTTCGAGTTCTGTCTCAGAGTCAGAGCAGAAAGCAGAGATTCTTCAACAGCTTAGTGGGAGATCAGTTGAAGAAAGCTGTATCATTGTGGATAGAGACGAATTGCATTGTGTTTTTCCTGACAGGAGGAAGGAGAATGACAAACACAAACCTTACAAGGTTCTTGTCTCTTTCTTTATCTTTTCTTTATTTCACGCTTGCATTTATCATCACACATACTTTATAACTTTACAGAAGATCCGTGACGCTATATCTTCAAGAATGAAGCAAAACAGAGAGAAAGAATACAAGCGACTTGCGCGTCAATGGTACGCAGAAGATGTTGAAAATGGTAGAGAATGTGGCGACAGTTCGAAACAGATTGAGGAAGATCAATCACCAGAAGAATCTGAATGGGAGCTCCTGTAAAATGTTTATGGTTACCCATATAATGTAAGTAATTAAGCACTGTCTTTGTACATAAAGAATGTATAAGCTAAACATAAGAAGCAGCTTAAGAGGTTCCTCTGGTTACATAATGAAATCAAGGCCCTTATCTTTTATCAAGTTCGTGTTTAACTTCTATATAGGAGGAAGCTCTTTCCCATTGTGCTTGTATAATAATTATTTTTTTCTTGTCTCGTCTATCTTAAATTTCCAGTTTGTGTACCATATGACTCGTCAATATCAAACACTTGTCATATACCACCAATAAAATATTGCACATTGATCATTGATGATGAAAAAGAGTTCTGCAACGTCACCATCTATATTTTATCTTCTCACAGTGATTCTCTTTTCAATTATTGGTTTGCGTGTGATTTAGTTCGGGTTTCAATTAATTTGGTTTACGGAAATGTTGCTGAATTGAACCAAATTTTATTCGGTTTAGTTTGATATTTGCTTATGACTTAATACAAATTGTAAGGATAATACATTTGTGGTCAAGACAAGTATAGGTGTTAGGAATATTATACACACACTACGCATATCAAGTTCTTTTCTAAGAATGCCTCGTTCAAGTATCTGAATATATACCGGTTTTGACATGCATATAAGAAAGAAAATCCATGACAGTGTAAATTGTTTGGGTACATATTTAAATGATGATACAAAGATATCCAGGAGGATTTCCCTTAGATTGGGTTGTGGTGAACAAAGTGTTGAGCCAAATCAAGAAAAACCAGTCAGTCTCTTCTTGATTTCACAAATCGCTCGGCGTATCGCAAAGACGCACACCCAAGTCTCTACAATGGTAGTATGGTACTATCCCCAAGGGTCTCGATTGTAGCCATTGGTGTCTCCCTAGTCTCCCTGACACTTGAAACTACTTCTCTACGCATCTCTTAGTGCATACACTACAAGAAAACAATTATTTAACGAGGACTAATTTCCTCGTGAGTTCCTCGTAAAAGGGCTGTTACGAGGAATCAACGAGGAAACCGGTTTCGTCGTAATTAATTTGTCGTTAAATATATTTCCTCGCCAGTTCCTCGTTAAATAGCAAGGCATTTATTTCCTCGTAAAGACGAAGTAAACATTTCCTCGTAAACACCACGTGACATATCCACGTAAAGACATCGCTGACTTTCCTCGTAAAAGACACGTAGAGGGTTTATCGTAAATATCACGAAAATACCAAGGAAAGTTTTCCTCGTTAAATCCACGTAATTACCAAGAAAACTTTTC
>OVBX01001399.1:739-26298 GCA_900406325.1 Erucastrum elatum | reverse complement strand
TACCATACTTTCGACAATTAATTACCATAAATAGTTATTAATAATATTATGTAAGTCATTTTGAAAGTGATGTTAATTGGTCATTAAATTATGTTTTCCCTTGTAATTAGTATTCAATGGTACTTTCCTATTATAGTAGGATCGACGAATAAAAAAAAAATTAAAAAGAAAAGAAGAAAATCGAAAACCATCAACCAATGAAATTATAACAATCTTCCTGAAAAGCTCTGTATGAGCAACACGTGTCAGAAATCACTAAAGTAACTTCTCTTTTAATATATAGGGGGATGATTAGTAATTTCCTACTTTTGACCCGATTCGATGTAATTCTATCGCCCCAGATATTTATAAGAGGGTTGGTATTTGATTTAGATAATTAGTGAAGAAATCACAATATTTGTATTATTTTGTTCAAAATAAATTTGGAATTTTAGTTTGTAGTCTGTTCGAAATTGTTATCTGGTTGTAACAAAAACTATTTTTTGTTGCTTGGGAATCTCAGAAAAAAAGTATTTCATAAATTTTATAGTATTAATACTTTTATCTAATCTATTATATTAAAAGAGTGTGATTTTTTATAAAATGGACTATTTATTAGAGCTGGTCACATTATATTTTTAATCATCATTAATCTTCATTTAAATAGAATACATTACATTATTCAATCATTAATAACTTTAATATTATATAAAACACAATAACTTCCCAATATTTTAGGGATTTCACAACAATATTAAATCCAACTTATATTTAAATCATATCTGTATTAAAAATTCGAAAAAATATGTTTAAAAATATTTTAACAGAACTTAATTTTCAAAAATTGTATGAAAATAGTTTAACTAATTTCGTGATTAGTTTTGAAATATTACTATAAACTAATATATTCAGTTAACATTTACAAAATAAAAAATAAATATTCTATTTCTTATCAGTCATATAATTAAAATAAATAATATTAAAAGAAGTATTATGTTGATCTAAATATTTTAGCAATATATTAATTTTCAAAAAAATGCATATAAATATTTCACCAATTTCGTAATTAGCAATGAAATATTATTATGCAATAAATATATATATATATATATACAGTTACTATTTATAAAATTTAAAATAAAACTTCTATCATACACTTATCTATTTTATAATCATAATTAATCATGTTAAATAAAATTTTTATACTGAACTACATATGATAAAGTTATATTAAATTGATAGATTATAAATTTTATTTTCATTATAAAATATTTATGTTAAAATATAATATAATGACAGAGTACAATACATTTATAAAAACAATATATCATAGATTTATGTATGTACACTAATATATTATGTAAAATAAAGAAATTTAAAAATATTACTCAAATGAAATCCAGTTTAAAGGACAGATAAAAATTTAACATAAATTAAATACAAAATAATTATCAAATATGTTTTTTCATGTACATATTAATTTGTTTAATAAATAAATACAAATACAATAATATAATATATAATAAGAAGAAATAAATACATGTGGTGGTTTTAAACATTTTACAATATGTAACTATAAATTATTATAACTGAAATATTTAAAGAAGTATTTAAAATATATGATTACAATTAAATAATGATCCAAATGAATATATATATACATATAAATTAAATTTTTAATTAATTTTTTATAATATTAATATATGAAGCTATCAGTTTAGTTTTTTTAACTATATTATATTGTGAAATATTACATTGTCTTTGTAACATTTTACCAAGTTCTATTTCTATTTATTTATTTAATAATGAAATATTAATCTAACAAATAAAAAACAAAGAAAAAGAAACAAACACATGTGAAAGTTTGAAAAAATCTATTTGATGAAAAAAGTATATTCTAATATTTTTATGTTTGAATAATATTAAATTTACATATCTCATATATTGATTACTATAGTATATATATATATATATATATATATATATATATATAGCTATAAACGAAAACAAATATATTCGCACGATTGTGCGGATCCAAATCTAGTTTTTATTAAATAATTTTTTTTGTGAAGTTAAAACCACTTTACTATGACAAAAATCACATAAATCTCTGAATCTTATTAAAATCATCTAAACTCACATTAAAAATCAAATCAAATATTAGATTGAATACATCCCCTTGTATTGATTTAAAACTAGAAGGCTAATCGGTGACGCGTCGGCCACTACACAACAAGTGAAGTGTTTAGTCAACGACTATCCATTGACTGAGACGTGTTACACTGGCAACAAATGGATCCTATGCCTAAAGCACGTCCCGGGACAAGCAAAATCAATATGTTTCCAACACGCAATGCAGATTATGCAGCATTGAAACTAACGCATCCATTCCATGCTCTTCACTTCTTCAGATAGAAAGAATTTTGAGAGTTGTCCGAAAGATGCAAAAAAAGAAAAAAACGTGTTTATCGTAAAAAAAAAATAATCGTCACGAGGCAGTTTGATTTGCTTTTTGTATTCTTTTAACGATAATGGGGAAAGGCGCAATCAAGAAGACGAAAGCGAACGGAAGAGACAAACATCGCGATGGCCTGTGGTGGCTTTGGTCGTTGTCTTATTAGCAGTTGCTGTTAGTTCTGGGACCGTTTCTAAGGTCGGTTTCTTCTTCACCGATCGTAATTCTTGCAGCTGCTCACTTCAGGGTTGTGGCAACTACTAATTAGTCTCTACACATCTTTTTACAAAGAATGTTAGCAAAATTTCATGTTTTTTTTCTAGTGAAAATTGGCATTTTTGAAATGCCATTTAGTACAGAGCTACCATACTCTTTCACAGACCCAGAGGAACTTCGACAGAAACTCTTGATTTATCGACTATATATCCTGTTAGGTGTAGTTTTAAAAAGGGCAAATAAAAATATAAGAGGCTCCGAGTTCAATTTAGCTTGGTTTGGTTAGGTTTAACCAAAAATTGATTCAATTAGGATATTTGGTGATATATGTCATGAGAAATTTAGAACTAGATTTTCACACAAATTTATTGGACTTGTTGTGAAGGCAAAACAGAGTTCACATACATGCGGGTATTACTATTATCTCAACCCATTATTCATGGCCATGGACGAGCCTCAGGCTTTTGGTACAATATTACATGGTCTTGAGACTAGTAGAATGGGAACATCCTTAGACCTAACTTCTCAACACGAGAAGTAGTTGTAGTAGTAATAGCCGTAGTAGCATCGTCATCAACCTTCACGAACTGGACTAATAATGTATCCTCCTCATCTTGGGTGACAAATAGCGGGCGTGGACTAAAAATGCTGCCCCCTCGGTTGGTTCCAACGATTCCGTATGAGGTGGTCAACTTGTAAGTTTCTGCTTCTGTATCTTCTTTTATTTTTTTCTTGTTAAGTTCTTCTGTATATTTTTCTATCTTAAACGCGCTATCTGGGCTCTCCCGGTTACCACCGATGATAAGGGGATGCCTCCATGCAGCGGATGATGAATCATAGACTGCCCACAAATTGGAATATTCTTCGCAGAGAGGCCATTCCTCGGACCTGATGAACTGGATGTTTATATCGGTAGATGTGTCAATAGTGTCTCGGCCGGTAATGTTTGGATATCCGAAGCTAACTGGCACGCCAGGATAGGACGAAATAAATGTTTGGCTGATGCGACGTGGACAAAGACCCATCCTATTGTCGTCTGGAACAAGACCACCGCCGGTGATTCTCCTGGTCTTAACCGGCTTGATGAAGTATTTTTTACCGACCTCGACTGGATTTCCCTTGGTGTCTCTCACCGCTTCTTGCCCGTGGGTGCAGATAGCTGCAGCCAACAGGAGAGTGATGAGAAAAGAAGTTAGTGAAGGTTTCTTCATTTTGATTCTTTTTTGCCTCTTTTCTTTAGGATCTGAGAGTGAGTTGAGTTGGGGCGAGTAAACACATTGTACCAGTATTTATAGGAAGTTTGTTTGGTTAAATTTAAAACTGCGTGGTGTGACAGTGAAAAAGCATATGTGGTAAACAAAAACCTAAAGGTATCTATCAGCTTTAAATACTTTTTGGCTCTTTCCTCTTCTCACATTATAATCATTCCCATGACATCGATTGGTTTCTAGAATCTACGGTGACTGATTCAAATTTCAATGTTCAGCAGGAGGAACATGCACAGTGGTGTAAAGTAGCTAACATAGAAATTAAAGACGAACGATGACACTACCGATAACTCATATGGGAAGAAGATACGGTTTAAATGCAGAGAGATAAGGATGTCTGAATGATTGTTAACTTATCTTTGCTCTGGCCACAATAGTTTCTCAATTTTTTTCTCTTTTTTTAAATACTAGCTAAAACAAGAACGCCACGAATATCCAAGAAAAAGAAAGAGGAGACACATTGTCTCAACTAATTATATTGAAGAAGAGAGAAAGATGCAGAAACATTATTATATATGCATTAATTAATGGACCATATCACTCACCCTCACACATACGAAATCAAGGATTCACGGTTGCAAGACATATGTCCATTACTCAGATGCTTAGTTTGCTCCAGCGAGAATTACGTATGCACTTTCGATTTTTTTTCCCTGTAAAATGGAACGATTCATTTCAATATTTTTATCATATATAATAAGATTAGCTTTTCTTGGCTTCGCCGATTAGCTTTTTCTAAGGTGTTTTCTACATAAATATACACCATGGGTGTACGTAACAGCACAACAGCTACTTTGCAATCCAATTGGCAAATACTGAAAAGAAATAAAAGTACCAATCTTGTGATATTTTCATTGTTGTGGAACTCATCTCCCAATTTTATAGGTAAAGAAACCAATTGATGAAGTTGTGTCTCGTTTTCTCTCTCCAAAACTTTGATTCTTGAGACTACACAATGGAACATAAGCCTCAGATCAGCGAGCACAATTGCCTCCAACGACTGCCTTCATGAAAAAAAACGAGCATCGATCAAGTCTTCTCTGTCACAAATCAGTTCGGGTTCGACTAAGTGATAGGTATCTCAGAAACTCTTCTTTGTTGTCATGTTCAAAATAATAAGGATTCAACTGCCTTGTGAGACACGTTGAGATTAGGGCATCAAGCGAAATTTAGGGCTTACTTTAAAACCTAAAATAAATTGGGTTGATTGCCGGTGTGTAGAACATCATAACTTATGAATCAGACAAACAACCCTACTCGGTCCGACCCATGTCATCGTTAGCTGATCGACATGGTTGATAATATCTTACCTTGGCCCGATTGATATAAATCCATAGGCCCAGGTATATATCAAAACTTTGGATTTTAGAGAAGTTTTTTTTTGAAAATATTACGCTTAGACATACTTTTCTTTAAACATATATCATGTTGAGGTACTTTGACCATGTCCAATACTTTTTCTTGCTCATTTGTCTAAATTACCCTTGAAACTTTCAAGACAAGGGTTTAAAAAATCACAGAAAATAATATTACACTTTTACCGTTGTGTTGGACTTATTCATTAAAATCATTTTTTTAATTTTAAAAATATAAAAGAAATCTGAACCATTTTGTCGTGATTTCTTTACTCTCAATTCCACCATTCTCTTTCATCAGAACCCTTGAAGAGTTGATTCTCACCTACCCCACCGCCAAAAGAACCAAACCGAAAAATCTAACCTCCCCCACCGCCGGAAAATGAAGCTGAGTCTGATTGATTGGGTTTCAACAATTTTGTGGTAGAGAGAGATCATGGCTAATGCGTCGTGTTAATACTCCCGTATATGTGGTCGAATTTCAATAGAAGCTCCAATCGAATCGATGAAACATGAAGTAATGGAAGTAATCAGATCTGAGCGAACTTGGAGACAGAGACAGTAACGACTATGTCCTTCGCGAGAGAGGCAGTACCAAAACTAAGGCCAAGAACTCATCGGGTGAATAGGATGTGTAGTCCGGACCTGTCCGGTGAAACCTCAGATTCGACGATTTCAATCGAAGATCTTTAGTGGAGAGATGTGGACATGGAAGGTATGGTCAGGTGATTCGTGGGCACGAAAGTTGTGGTTAGGTGATATGGACATGGAAGGTATGGTTAAAAAAATCGTGGACACCAAGGTTATGGATTGGTTAACCACTACTTGCCCATACAAGTCGACCAAGACATCTGGGAACTCAATACTCTCAAAGCCTGAACATCGTGTAAGTGACCACATCTACTCAATACATCACGAAACAGATTACCTGCAATATATAGGTTATGAGGTGACAATACCTACTCAATACATCGCTAAAAACGTGTGTTCAATGTATTGTGGTTAGGTTATAATTATCTTTGTTCACAAAACAGAGACGACCACAAGTTACATGGCGCCAAAGAGTTATCTAAAAGAGGAATACAAATTTGCACAGTGGATTACAAATCTTTGAATCTTTACTGCTCGACCGTTCGATTCGTTTTAGTATACTTTAATCTAACGGTCCGCGCACTGTCTAAGTTTGTACAAGACGACGAATACGTACACGCTTTTGCTTTACTATCAGCCATTCGATTCATTTTTAAATACTTAGATCCAACGGTCCTTGCGATTTCATATTCTTCGATAACACATACAGAACAGATGCGACAAAAAGAGCAAACACGTGTCTACTTTTTTTTTTTTTACCGAGACCAAAAATTGATTCTGGTTGAGAGAAGGGTATTAATGTAAGATAACATAGTAAAGCAAGGTCCAAAAATACACCTCTAGTGCAAAGTACCTCAACATGCTAGAGACCCAAGAGAAAGTACCTCAATATGTTAACAACTCTTTTTTTTTTCAGTTTGTAACAGTTTTCAACACTAAAAAGGAATTTTATTGCTGGAGATTCTTAGAAAAACTATTTCACAAATGCAAGTTAAATATTTTTAATCTAATTTTATTAAGTAATCTACTTTCTTAAGTAAAACCATTTATACAATGAAATTTGTTTTAGTATAGAAGTATCTCAAGACTTTCAAGTTGTTCTTAGTAGTGTTTTTTTTTTCTCCAACTTTTTTTATTGCCATTATTGATGGGAGATACCTGTGTTAAGTTAAAAGTTAAAAAGTAGAGAGTTTGTCGGAAAAACTTAAGACTAATCGGTGACGTGGCGACCATTAAATCACAAACAACAGCTAAGGTATTTAGTAAACGACCATCCGTTGACTGAGACGTGCTGAAACGGCAAGTTGTTTTCATTCTCAGAGGAACAAATAAACGGATCCTATTGGCTAAAGCACGTCACGGGACAAACGAAATAAATATTCCCAACCACGCGCCGACTAACGTTGCGCGTGGTACACAAACCCGCGCGTCGCGCTGAAATGTCAAAAACCGAAATTAAAAAGTACGGCATTGAAACTAACGCATCCATATTATGTGACTTTTGCTTCAATAAGAGCCGATCTTCAGACACAACAACAATGGGGTTTTGAAGAATTGTCCGAAAAAGTTATAAAAAAAAAAAACGTGTTTACCGTGAAAGGATCTATCATCACAACCCAGTTTGATTTTGCCTTTTTTGCTTCTTTTTTCACGATTATAATGGGAAAAGGCGCAATCGAAGAAAGCGAAAGGAAGAGACAAAAATGGCGATGGCCTTTGGCGGCTTTGGTCGTTGTCTTATTAGCAGTTGCCGTTAGCTCTCGAACCGCTTCTAATGTCGGCTTCTTCTTCACCGATCGTAACTCTTGCAGCTGCTCACTTCAGGTTCGTGATTAGTTACTCATCCATCTGATAACAACGGAATGTAGACAATTAATGAAATCTCAGTTACGTTTTTTTCGTGTCTGAACTCGATGAACTTTGTTTCGTGTTGACAAAGCTTTGTCCTTTGGATTGAAATTAGAAAAAAAAAAAAACTGAATCTTTTTGATGATGACATTGTTGATATTATATATTACACAGGGAAGTGGTAAATACAAAGGTATGGTTGAGGACTGTTGCTGTGACTACGAGACGGTGGACAATCTCAACAGTGAGGTTTTGAATCCTCTGCTTCAAGATCTCGTCGCTACTCCCTTCTTCCGTTACTTCAAGGTCAAACTGTGGTGTGACTGCCCTTTCTGGCCAGACGATGGGATGTGCCGTTTGCGTGATTGCAGCGTCTGTGAATGTCCGGAGAACGAGTTCCCTGAACCTTTCAAAAGGCCGTATAACATCGCAGGTCTTCCTTCAGATAATCTGATTTGTCAAGAGGGGAAGCCTCAAGCTGCTGTTGACCGTACTATAGATAACAGAGCATTCAGAGGCTGGGTGGAAACTAACAATCCATGGACGCATGAGGATGACACAGATAATGGTAATGTAGTAGTTTAACTAAAACCGTTGATGCACCCTATGTTCATGTGATGATGATTTATGTATGTTTTAGGTGAGATGACTTATGTAAATCTTCAACTAAATCCTGAGAGGTTTACTGGTTACACTGGACCGTCTGCTAGAAGGATTTGGGACTCTATATACTCAGAGAACTGCCCAAAATGTGAGTTTTTTGAACATTCTATCGTTTTTAGTATTGTGAGATGAAAGATTTGTAATGTGATGTGTGTGTACCTGCAGATTCATCTGGAGAGACATGTCCAGAGAAGAAGGTTTTGTATAAATTGATATCAGGTCTTCATTCTTCAATCTCTATGCACATAGCTGGTGATTATCTTCTTGATGAGTCACGCAACCAGTGGGGACAGAACATCGAGCTGATGTATGATCGTATTCTGAGGCATCCGGACCGTGTCAGAAACATGTACTTCACGTATCTGTTTGTGCTACGTGCTGTAACTAAAGTGAGTTGACTTCTCTATCTACGGCCTTTGACAATGGCAAATCTGAACAAGCTTTAACTGACTCTTACAACGTATAGGCAACAGCGTACTTGGAGCAAGCAGAGTATGACACAGGGAACCATGCTGAAGATCTGAAAACACAGTCATTGATTAAGCAATTGTTGTACAGTCCGAAACTCCAAACAGCATGTCCTGTTCCGTTTGATGAAGCGAAGCTGTGGCAAGGTCAAGGTGGACCTGAACTGAAACAGCAGATCCAGAAACAATTCAGGAACATAAGGTTTGTCTTTACTTGAAAACGACACACTCATAGAGCTTTTATCTGTTGGCTAATTAAGTTATGTGTTTGCAGTGCATTGATGGATTGTGTAGGTTGTGAAAAATGCCGGCTTTGGGGGAAGCTTCAGGTTCAGGGTCTAGGGACAGCATTGAAGATCCTCTTCTCTGTTGGGAATCAAGACAAGGAGGGTGACCAAACAGTGAGTTTCTTGACCTGCTTTGTCTTGTACGTAAGCAGTGATGATATGTAATGTTTCCTTATTTTTCTTTTCAGCTGCAACTGCAACGTAATGAGGTGATTGCATTGGTGAACCTGCTCAACCGTCTCTCTGAGTCGGTTAAAATGGTTCACGATATGGGACCAGACGTGGAGAGGCTAATGGAAGATCAGATAGCTAAGGCAACATCATCTAAACCTGGTAGATTAAGAAGAGTATTGGATTTAGCTTTCTCCTTTTTGGTGAAATAATCATTGATTAGGCATTCATGCTGAATCAAATGGATAGTCATCGTTGTAACAAAATTAAAGAAAAAAGAATATCATTATACAAACTCAAGATTTTGACTAAACAGAAGAAGGGTAGAGATTCTTGAGGTACTATATATATACCTTATTAGTAACTCTTGATACCCCCCATAAACATAAAAACAGAGCTTGTAGTCTCTTATTGCACATTAGATATAAGACTCTGTTACTTTCTCTCCAAACCTGGCTTTGGGGTATGATAATAGCTTCTGTTCTTGAATAAAAAGCCAAATCTTAAAATCATTTCATATGTTTAAAAACACATACATACGTGCGGAAAAGGTATGTCTCATAAAGCGCCGAAAACACACAAACTTATTTGATTTATTATGAACGTAAAGAGGAGTTCACATACATACGTGCGGGTATTTACATAAAGCGCTGAAAAACACAAATTCATATGATTTTTTATGAAAGTAAAGACGAGTTCACATATATACGTGCGGATCTTATCTCAACCCATTTAATCATGGCCATGGACGAGTCTCAAGAATATTTACATTTCATGATTCTTGATCTTGCACTAGTAGAATGGGAACATACTCAGACCTAACTTTTCAACACGAGAAGTAGTGGTAGCCTTAATAGCATCATCATCAACCTTCACGAACTTGACGACTAAGATCTTAGACTCATCATCGGTGACAAGCAGCTGCGGTGCCATTAACCAACCCCCTGGGGCAGTTCCAACGGTTCCGTATGAGGTGGTCAACTTATAAGTGTGTTCTTCGACCGTAACATTTTGTATCTTAAACATGCTATTTGGGCTATTCTGTTCACCGCCGATGATAATGGAAGGCTCCTTGGCAGATGAGGAGTCATCGACTGCCCATAACTTGGAGAACTCGTTGCAGACTGGCCAGCTGTCGGACCTGAACTCGACGGTTATAGAGGTGTTTGTGGTGACGTAGTCTCTGTCGATAGTTTCTGTATATCGGAAGGTAACGGGGATGCCCTCTTGGTACGGAAGACTTGTTTGGGTGATGCCAAGTGGACAAGAGGTAACTATGTTGGTGGCGGCTGGAACAAGACCACCGCCGTTGCTCTTAACCGGTTGCATGAAGTATTTTTCCCCGACCTTAACTGGATCTCCGTTGGAGCTTGTAGTGCCGTGGGCGCAGACAGCTGCAGACAGGAGGAGAGTGATGAGAAAAGAGGTCACCGAAGGCTTCTTCATTTTTGATTTTCTTTTTGTTTTGTTTTGTGTGTGTTTTAGGATTTTGAGTGAGTTGAGTTGTGGAGAGCAACATGGATTGTACAGGTATATATAGGAAGTTTCTGCGGTTTAAGTTTTAAAACTGTGTGGTGCATGTGACAGTTAAAAAAATTCCTGTGTGGTAAATAAAACCTAAAGGTATCTATCAGTTTTAAATACGTTTTGGCTCTTTATTCCCCATCTACGGTAACTGATCGGAACTTTGATTTTTCTAGCACAAAGAACATAGAAAACAGAGACGAACCATAACTCATGGGAAGAAGATAAGATTTCAGAGCAGAGAGATAAGGAATGAGTGAAACAACGAACAAATGAATGTCAGCATCTTTGGTTCTAGCCACAATCGTTTATCTAAATTTTATTAAGAAAAATACTAGCTAAAACAAGAATCACAAAATGATTTCTACAACTTTTACAAGCAAACAATAAGCGACGTCGACAAAAAATTCACAATCAAGATTTATGAACAGAGAACGACAGTAAGCCAAGACAAGGAAGAGTGAAAACAATGTCTCAGTGAATTATACTGAAGAAGAGAGGATGATGTAATCATTAGTGGACCATATCCTCAGTTTTCCGGAGATTAGAATCCTCACACATAGGGCATCAAGGATTTACAGATGCAAGACACATGTCCCTTATACTCTGATCCTTAGTTGCTCCAGTGAGAATCACATATGCACTTGAGATTTTTTGGGTCAAACACTTGAAATTTTTCTTTTCAAGGTATTTTTCCTACGTAAATTACACTATGCCTGTACGCAACAACACAACAGGTACTTTGTAATCCAGTTGGAGGACACTGAAAACAAACCAAAGTCCCAGTCTTATGATATTTTTTCATTGTTACGTAACTCTCTGTTCTTGAATGAAAACCAAATCATTGCATATGTTTAAGAACACAAAGAACGCTTAACTCACTATACAATACGATTAAACAAAATCCACAAACCACACGGGAGGATGATAATAAATCAATCATCCTCCGATCATCTAACTGGATGAAACACGCTTAAGTCATCATCAGGTCATTAGAAAAAAAAAACAGTTTGAGAGTTTCAGATCCACCTCTCTTTCTCCTTCTGTGTCTGTTTCAATGGTGTCTCCTTTAAGCCTGCCTTACGAGCATTGGTTAGCAGAACTCTATGAGCTAACTTCCCTCTGCTTCCTATAGACAGCCTAACTTTCTCCGTTCCGACATTAATGCCACCTCTTCTCAACGTTTGTTGTTGTTGCTGTCTCAGGGTAGGTTTTGTTTGCATTCTCTTCTGCATGCTTCGTCTCAGTATGCTGCTCAGCGTCTTCCCGTTACTTTTATGCAACTTGGGGCTGATGCAGAGCACTTGGTTAGTGCCGCTATTTTCATCAGGCGAGCTTGTGATGGTAGCTTGGCGTGATGGCCTTAGTGGCGAAGTTGATGTGATTGGGAGGTACGGCGTAGGGGCAAGAGTACTCCTTCTTGGAGCTGGAGCTGGTAGGATGCGTTTTGGACCGACGGAGAATCTTCCTGTTCTCTTAGGTATCTGCAACCGCTCAACCATATCTGGATTGTTTTCCTTTTCAATGAGGTCATTGTACTTGAGGCCACCGTTAGGTAAAGGTGGCAGATCGTAGCTGGAGGTACTCTCTGAAGATGCTGTTTCATTTGAGGTCTTGTTGCTACCCAACAGCATGTTTGCAAGTGGTGGCCTCTTTGAGGTGTTGGTTTCATCTTCGCTCTGCTGTTTTGTATGCTGCTCAGCAATCTTGGTGTCTACATGTTGACGAGCCAGCTTCCTCTCTACCAGCAACTGAGATTCAAGTTCTTTTACCTAGCAGAGAAAGTGATATACGATTGTTTTAGCAAATATGAAAATGTTATTCCTGTGATAGTGAGTGATTGTTTTACCTTTTCTTGAAGGGTTTTGTTCTTAGTGTCTCGTTCCTTGACCTTTGCTTCTAAACCGAGCATTGTTTCCTCCATTTTCCTCATCTGCTCGTCTTTTCCTTTCATGTCTTGTTTCCACTTTTCAACATAATAAAAAAATAATCATAACACAGATCAACACTTGAACGATTTGATTAACACATGTACGGAGATGTCAAGCTTACCAGTTGCTTGTATTTTAAGAGTTCAGTATTGTCTAGCTGCTTCTTTGCAGGCCCCAACTCTATCCCTCTAACTCTGCTGGCAAAATTCAGTGAGCATAGCGTTTCACTGTTGTCCTTCTCGTTAGGACTGATTTGTACGAACATGAGGGTCTTTGAATCTCCTCCTGTCAAATACAAGTCGATATTCATCACAAACTCCATAACAGAAAAGTCAAGTGCAAAATATGTAAAGCAGAGAAATCGATTGCTGCTTTGAGAACAAAGTAAAAGTACCTAGAGAATCCTGAAGTAGGTGAGTGAGCTTCGAGTTCCTGCAAAGATAATGCAAACCAAGAGTCAAGTTGGATGAAAATTGGTGACTGAAAGGAAAATGAATGTATCATATTGACCTGAACGGAATGTGGGAGCTTTTGTTGGCAAGAGCATATATAACGTCACCAAGAGCAGATAAAGATTTGTTGATGTTTTGTGTCTCCTTGAGCCGTTCGCCTTGCACTTCTGTCTTCGCAACCCGTTCGCTTCCAGCTAAATCAACTAACCACAGTTTGCTCTTTGTGCATTCTCCATTCAACAAATTCTCCCCTTTTACCATTACACAGTGAATGCTGTGCAAAGAAGAACTATATTTAGATAGCTGATCACCAAAAAAAGAAAGAGGAAAATTGAACTACAAAACAGATGTGCAGACCAGTGAGATCGGCTGCTGTGCTCATTGGCCGTCGTTTTCCCAACAGCCCTTGCATTACTTCCTGTTTTTAACACATCCCAAACCTCCTCTATGCTTGTCACGCGTGCTTCAACCAATCCTGGTACGTGGTGGTTTCCTTCACTCACTTGCCTTATCTCAAATCTGCAAAAGAACCGGTATATGAGTTTCAAAAGTTAACTTTATAATAGTCTTTCCTGAAACATGGAGCTTGCATACTTTAACTATCTACAAAAGTTATGTACCTTTTCGCTGCAGATGCATTTTGTGTAGCAGGGACCAGCAAATCTCTTATTTGCTCGTTGTAAACTTCCAAGACACTGACCGAGATCTCATAACTGTAGCGGTTTTCTCGTTCTTTCATTATTTCGAACAGATTTTTCAGTGTTCTATAATTTACACCACGGTTATCTGGAGTACCCTCCATGGTAAAGGTTTTCCCAGTACCAGTCTGGCCATAGGCAAAGATACAAACGTTGTATCCATCAATGACCGACGTAGCAAAAGGAGCAGTATCTTCAAAAACATCAGCTATAAAAAGAACAAGAAACAACATGTTATGAGATAGTGTTTCCTGCAAGGAAATTAGCAAAGGGTGATAATGAATGCCAAAAATCACCTTGGGAAGCGTTAGGACCAAAGACAGAATCGAACTTGAAGCTTTTCTTGGGAAACCCATTTGACATGACTATGACCTCTCCATTTTTGGTTGACTCGACATCGATTCCCATTGACACCCCTGCTTCGATTTCTTCAAAGTTTAGGGGGCGACACCTGCAAAAGACTCTGATGTTTCCTGCAGCAAAGAAGGACACCGTAAGTTGTTAGGCTACGTTGTACAAAGGTTCCTCTAGAAGTTAATATTGGATATAAACACAAACCTTTTAACTCTAGTATCTTGTTGTATAGTTCCTTTCTCTCTTTTTCTCCCTCTACAAATTTAACTTTGAGATTTTCATGCAATTCTGCGTCATGCTTTACTGTCGAAAACAAATGTCAACGAATCAGATTAGCATACGCACAAAATTATAAAATCTTTATAGTGCTAGTGGTGAGTTCAAATGACAGCAAGATCAAGACTCACCTCTGGAGTGGATGTGAGAACTGAACACGTTGATATCTTGGACTAGCGATTTGTATGTGGATGCCTCCTCCAACAGCTTAATTTGCTCCATTTTCATAATCTATGGACCCAGATTCGTTAAAATGAGGCATAATATTTTGCAGTTGCTGATAGTATCTTAAAGTTTTCTTTGTGTACCTTCAATTTTCTTGTCAAATCTCTTAATGAAGAGAACCATCTGCTCTTTTCTTTGACTTGTCCCTCCACAGCAAATGCTAGATATACAAAAAGTACTGAAATGTCAGATTTCAGGCTTGTAGTGAAAGATTAGACCAGAGGAGAGGGATATACATACCCAAAGAACCAACATGCATCGACTTGCGCATTAGCTCGTTTTGAAGCTCACGGAGAGAACTCAATGCTTCTTCGCATTCTCTACTCTTTCGCTCATTCTCTTGTTTAAGTTCATCAACCATTCTCTTCATGTCCGCCATCTCTTTCTTATGTTGCTCAAAGTCATTACTCACCTCATAGGTCTCTTCTTCCGTCCTGCAGTCCACATGTACCTAAAAATAGTACGACATTTTAATAATCTGCAGAACTTATGCACACTCAAACTAAACTAAAAATATCAAGCTTTTGGGAGATCTCTCACTTGAGGTGGCAGAGACAGACCAGTGTCAATTTTCCCATTCACCGCTAGCACTCCAGTGTCTTCAACATCTGAAAGAGAGAAAAATTAAAGCATGATTAACAAAGAAAACAGTTATTTGATTCCAAGCACCATATGAAGCCATATTAAAAGGGTAAGAAAAGCAACATACAAGTAGCCGTAGCCTCCTTCCTAATAGAAATGCCACATAGAATAGCGGCTCCTGTCACTCCTTCTAACCGTATAGATAACTCTCCTTCCAGGCCAACAAGCATCCTCAGATCAGACATCACAAACGGAGTATTTGCTCCCACTTGCGAAAACAAATCAAGGCCAGATATAACCTACAACAATCAAATCATAAATGAATAGATACGTGATGAATAAAAACACAACGCATTGACTGACAGCCTTTACCTTTGCTCCCTGAATAAATATATCGAAAACTCTAACTCCCGCAGGACCTTCCATAAACTCGATTTCCGCAAAATGCAAGTCAATATAGTAATCCCCAGGATCCAACGCCTTAAACGTGTAATCAAAATCACCAACCCTAGCCGTCTGATACAACAAAACCTCCTCCTCGCTGCCAACAACAGCCTCAGTCCTCAAACTCTCACCTCCACTGAAAAACTCATCCTTCAAGAAATCCACATCAGCCACACTCACACCCTCCCCTATAGATCCCGAGTTAATACTTATCACATGCGCCGTCCTGTTCCCGGGAGGAGAAATCAGCTCGAAGGAAGACTCAGGTGACATCTCGAACTCAAACGTCTGATTAATCGCGGAGAATTTCACGGATCGAGTCGTCTTACCACCGTCGATTCCGTTCTCCAGAGAAAGCTCGGTGGAGAATCTCAGCTTCTTAGCGATCTCCGGCGAATCTACGTAGTAACTGCCTCGAGGTACATCAGGCGAAACGCCGCAGTTTACTAGATCGGGAGATGCTAGATGAAACGGATCGTTATCGCTAGATTGCTCCATGTTCATCATCATCAGCACGGGGCTTGATTGTTCCATATCTACAACATCTAAAAAAAAAAATCGAAATCAAGATTCTAGTGCTGCGTTTCGGAATACATAGAGCTTTCGAGTGGCGAGTGACTTACCGTTATATGAATCCAGATCTGCCATTGGTAAGAGTTAGTCCTTGAGCTCGATCACTGTATCTTTTTATTTTCCTGTAGAGAATTTATTTATTGAGAGATCGATGAGTGTGAAGGAGAGAACGTTGTGCCGTTAAGGTAAGAAATCGGATCTTCTGACGGTGAATTTAACGTTTACAGACGACCGTTTGATTCTTTTTTAACTCTCCTTTCAAAATTTGAAATTGTTTTCCCGGGCAGACGGGCAGTGATTTGATAGACCTCTTTTTTAACGGGCAGGCTATAATAATTACTTATTCGTGGGCTTTATAACGGAATTTCTCAAGTGGACATTACAATTTTTTTTAGTTATATTAAAGACAACTTTGGTTAAGCCTCTATACTCTGCATGTAAATATTAGTTTGTGAATTATCGATGTAAAGACGCAGCTGAGTGAGGCAATTAGGTTTTCATATACGTGGATTGGGTATTTATAATTGGCCCAATTATTTCATTGTTCGTTTTGATGACGAGGCTTCGAGCCCAATTGCCTATACAGTCATGAGTCAACAGCTTTACCAAGAATGTACAATTGTAAGAACATTTTACAAAATAGATTTCTCCTTTGTGTATGGTGTTCTGAAAATTCTCAAGTTGATTCGCGTTGGATTTTCACAAAAAAATATATGACAAAGAAAACAACAGAAATATGATAATGATTATTGAATGTTGTAAAAAGGTAACAAAAAGGTATACATCTAGATTTGTATTGGACGCGAAGAATATTGAACAAAAAAATTCTTCTTTTTTTTTTTAAAATCTTAAGAATATTGAACAAAAGATAAAATAAAATCCGAAGAATAAATTATTGCACTTTAAAAGAATATAAACCTTATTAGTACTTTTCAAAAAGAGGGTTGCATTGTTTCTTTTCTTCGGAGACCGGTTCCAAGACCGGCACCAAATAGTAAATACCAGTAAAATGTATCTCGTGTTGAAACAAAGTAGACAAGGATGGTCTACGTAATAGACAAATACTTCGGTTTTGAGAATGTTCGTTTAACTTAATATATACGCATATTCTAGAAAACGTATTTTGTTGGCTCACATTTGTTTTCTTTGAATGTGTACGTACTTGATTGTTAATGTTATTTTATACTTCTTCAAGTAGAATATAACTAAAACGCTAATTATGATTGTAAATTAGTTCAGAGAACTTTCACCGA
Source organism: Erucastrum elatum (assembly GCA_900406325.1). Classification (NCBI taxonomy): domain Eukaryota; kingdom Viridiplantae; phylum Streptophyta; class Magnoliopsida; order Brassicales; family Brassicaceae; genus Erucastrum; species Erucastrum elatum. The sequence continues at coordinate 8,686 of OVBX01001399.1, read as the reverse complement.
ACTTCATCGGTGATCATATCTGGATCTTCGAAGTTCCAGGACGCACAACACATATACATCTATCTGTAAATATTTATGATTGTATGCATCGGGCATTAGTGGTACGGCTTAATTAATAATTAGAACAGCTGTATGTGATATGAAGTGAATCATATGATATGGAAGTACAACACGTCTTTGTCCTCTTACCGTACATTCCTTCTGGCAGCTAGAGTAAAAGTCATGCGCCAGCCTATCATGTCATAACGCTTATTTATTTATATTCATTTCCTTAAACATATCCTATAAATGTGCATTGCACAGAATGAAACGTGAAAGGTAATTATTTGGGTTTTTTCCAACTGTTGTTCTGACACCCTACGTGTTTATGACGAAGATGGCATACAAATATAGGAGTATAGATCAGTTATCTGATGCGTTGTTAACCAAGGACCTGTGGCTCGATTGTTTGTTCGAGTAAATACTAAATACAAGACTTGTCACGTAGGTCGAGATCTCACATCCGGACATACCTAATTACACTCTACGAATATTCTTGTGTGTTTTAGACTTCTAGTCATAGTAAACATTTTTAGACTGGTATAAGGATATTGGACTTTATACATAAGTTTCAAACTAAAACTATATTGGGAGGTGTTTAGAAAAACTACAGTGGGTTTTGTAGAATAAATTTTGATGTGAATACTGAATATTAATTTCATTCTGTGTGAAACATAACAACACCAAATTCATTAGTATAAAATTCACTAAAGATGCGGACAACATGCAGTAAAAAAATTTCCAATTAACGATATTCACAGCTCACGCACAATTTTTGGTAGAAAACAATCTGATAATACTTTTAATTTTTAAGAAAAAAATTTGATAATATTCGGTCCTAGTATATTATGGTTCTGGATGTAAACCGTATTTATTTAAAGTTAAAATTGACAAAACTGAAATGTAGTTTTTAACGACGAAAGTTGTTGTGATTAAACAAAAAAAAGATGCAAAAATTATTACCACCGACATGTTTTACAACCAGAGACTTATACATTCTCGTGGAAACTCTGAACTTCGTTAATTTACAAGTTTGAGGAAAGCAATGTGGTGCAATGGTGAAATCAAGATTTATAAAACAAATACAATTATCAGTTGTAAAATACTGTAGTTTATATATGTTTTTTTCCTTTTAACAATTATAACTTCATACTAATTAGCAATTTGAAAAAAGATGTGTAAATTTGAACTTCCTTTATTGGGTCACGTACAACAAGATTTAAAATATTAAAATCCAATTCTGTAGTTATAATCTTATGCAACTTTACTGATTCTCTGCATTTTCCTAGTGACCAAGAATGAATACACAAAAGGAGTATACTAGTAGTACGAATGAAAAACTTTGAAAACAAATTAAAAACTAATCTACGATGGATCCGAGCAATAATCTGAACAAGCTGTGTTTTTTCCCATCCTTCTTCTCTCTGTACCGATATTGTAATGGAGAAGAACAAGAAGAGACCGAAGAAGAGGAGTAACAAGACGAGACCGATGTGGAAGATGATGCTGTTGATGAGCAGTCAGACGACGCCGTTTGAGCTGTCTTCTTAGTGTAGTCGTAGTACTCTACCTTAGAGAGTCTCTCGGTGAGACATAGGGAACATACGCCAGGAGACTGTCTGTGTTTCGTGTGCTTCTTGCATGAGAAGTTATTGTCTGAATTTGAATTGGGATTGGAGTTTGATCCCTTTCCTTCAGGGTTCTTTGATTTCATTGCTCTTCTTGTTCCTGATCTTGATCCACTGGCGATGAGGAAGATGTTTGCCATTGATTAGAATCTCGTGAGCTCTGTGTGTATTTTAATGTTTCTTGTTACTTTTGTTTTCTCGTCTCGTGATTGTATTTATAGGTGCTTTGCGTAGTTAATGCAAAGCTGGTTTTGATTTTCCATGAAGTTTCCAAGACCCTTCTCTTCCTTTCTTTAGAACTTTTTTTATTTTTAAAGAAGCAAAAAAAAAATTAGAAAAAGAATTAAAAAGGACTAAAGAAATAGATGTTTTGGAGAAATCAATGTTGGGTGGCCCCACATTTTACTTTTTAATTGATTTTTCCGTCTTAATTTTTTGTCTTTTTGGTCAAGGATTATTTATTTGTGTTCACCAGTTATACAATAGTAACGACACTAATAAAAAACTTTGAAATCAAATTTGTTTACTAGTCACCATCAAATGGTTCGAGTTTATTAATAGCTAAAATAACCATCGATTTTGTTTGTTTATGTGAATGAAAAAAGTTGGTAACTTGGTAAGTAGATGCAGACATTATTAATTCTGACCAAACTTTTTGTTCCATTGCTGTGTTTGGTTTAGTTATGAGATCCGGAGTGGTTAGAGTGTATTTTCTTAAGATGGACGGCTTTGATGCATTGAAGCAACCGGTAGGTCCATCTGAGTAGGTAAGTCGGTGGGCTGATTTTATTGGGCCTTTATAGCTGAACTGTGCTCCGAGATCAATGCCCATCTGGCCGTGTCTTTCATGATGTCGAGAACGTGTCATTTGCTCGTGGCAATCGTTGGTGATCAAAAGTTCAATACTCATGTATTCACACTACTAAAATATTATTAGTATTCAAAGGTTCACACTTTGTCTCCAAAAATTATTTATTCATGCAAAAGACTTGTCAAACTTGATATTCAAACCGAAAAAAAATAATAAAAGGTGGGGTTCGAACCGAGGGTTAGGGGAGTCAGAAAGAGGACTTCACCAGATGAACTACCGAGTTTATATTGTTTTATTGATATTGAAGAAACTAAACTTTATTGAAATTTAAGGGGTGTCACCTGACACCCCATCCCCTACTGTAGGTCCGCCATCATAACTAGAGATTCATAAACTGTGGGCCGGAAAATAAGTTGCTCTGTGGCAACTGATTTGCAGTTTTGAATTTCCAGGCAAGTGTTAATACCCATTAATTACTCAAAAGCCCATCATGAACAAATACTATCTCAGGCGATCTTCGGGATCAGTTCACTAGTTTTAAGTTTTTAACTGCGAAACCGGGAATATAACGGGCCACCTCACAAGTCACCCGTAAATGTAATTAATACCATAGAATAATTAAATCACAACAAGAAGCATATAATCATAATACGGCTAATAGCACTGCCTCTAGCCTGACTTTCAAACGAGTCAAACCACACCAAAACACTTTAAAAGGTAACTAAGAAAGAGCGAAGGCATATAATAACGCAACTAAACAAGTCACAACCAAAGCCTCGAACGGCTTCAACACAGAAGTGGCAGAAGCAGTAGGAGCAGCCTTTCCACCTTCTAAGGTCGGAGAAGGTGTAGTTTTGGTGGTGGCACCATCCCCACCACCACCGGAAGAGACTGCTGCACCTACCTTGACAGAGAGCTTCATGCCGCCAGTGCAGTGGCCGGGGATAGCGCAAATGAAGTAGTGAGAACCAGATGTCTTGAGAGCTATGCTTGTGGTTCCACTGCTGTCGGAAGAAATTGAGTTCCCTAATGTGCAACTTTTGTAGTCACTTTCACTCACTTCGTCCACCGTATGACCCGCACCGTAGTTGAACACTATATACAACACAATGTACACATACATGTATGATCAGCATATCACATTTATGACTATACCTATAATAATAATAATATAAATAGATTGTAATTTTTTTTTTGTTTGAAAGGTTGAATTTTCCAGATGTCATCAAAATAAATTTATTTCACAGAAAACATAATATTAACAAACAAGAATACGTTTTATCCTCTTATTCTTAGTGTGAAAGTTTATGATGTGAAATGCATATCAGAATAATAAGCATATTAGCACAATATAAATACCGATCGTATCGCCAACGGCATAGGGTTTTCCGGTAGCCAAGGAACTATAGTCATTCCCAAGCGACCATTCCACAGAATGGGTGGCTGAGGAGGCAGGTGCAACAGCTGTGAAGAAGACGATGGCAAGGCAACCAACAAGTGTACTCAAGTATGCCATTCTTGTGTACACAGTTTATTTTAAATGAAAAAAATTGTGTGACTTAATTAAAATCCTTGTGAGTTGTAAGTAAATTTATAGAGAGAATGGAACCAAACATGTATGTTGGAGTTAGTAGAGTTGGGTCCACTTGCCCTCCAACTAATGTTTTCATCATTTCGGTTTTGAAACCTTTTCATATTTTGGGATAAAGACTTGTTCCTCCTCTCCTCTAGCTTTAAACATACTCAACAAATGAACACCTCAAGAATATGGGGTCATGGGGTTTGGTGACAGATCATGAACACTCAAAGGGTCTTTTGTAAGAAGGATAAATGATGACGCCGACCAAAATAGTCACAATGTGTCATCAAAATCCCCTTAATGATTCAATACGATTGACTAAACCAAAAGAAGATGAACTAGCTTTTCTTACGAGCAATCACTGAGGCTTTCCAACAACTGAAATCAAGTATCTGACGTAATTATATTACTTTAATTAATTTCTTAATACTAACAAAAGAAAGTGGATAGTCATAATATCACCTTAGTGTATCTAGAATGCTTTCTCTACTATAGCTAATTTCTCATAACATCATGTAACAAATATTTAATTAGTATGACAAAAAAACAAAGGATGTTTCTCCTTTCAAAATTTCTATGCAAAACGTGTAATTTTCTTGAAAATGTGTAATAATGCTTCAGTCATACTAAATCTAGAATCTAAGTTACTAAAAAGGTGGTAGTTTGTTTGAAATCAAAACTTTTCACACCAGAAAGCTGAAAGACAAAGCATGGATGTGATATGATAGAGACCCTGCAACTCATTCAACTGGCCATCAGACTGTTCACATAAAAGTAATATATCAACCAGAGTTTAGTATTTTAAAGATTGTGTTGACAATATTAAAAAAAATGGTAATTATTACTATTTTTATTTATTTTAGAAACATATATAATCTAATTGAAAAAAATTATTTATTTTGTTTCCTTATTTAAAATATATCATATATTAATGCTCAAATACTATTGGTTGGTAAATCTAAAGGTTCACCAACCCAAAAATAATTCATTTAAAACATGTTAGCTCTTTCTTCTTGACTTTTCGTTTAATAAAATATAGTTGTGATCTCTAACACTTGCTCATGAGAAATGAAATACCAGAACTATAATTTGATCAAACATATTTTATTTCATTACAAAGTAATATTTGTCTTCTGCTTTTTCCGGAACACTCGATATTTTTTTAGCAGATTCATAGAGGCCTTGCTTATCTTTTCTTTTTCTCTGACAGCAGATAGTAGTGGACTATAGGCCTGTTTAAACTGTGAGAATAGGTTTAGTTTAGACCCATGAAATTTCAAGAGTTTGGAATTGTGAAGAATCTAAAGAAGCTACCTGAAGAAAAATAATCAAAGCCAAAATCTTGGTAAATGTTTTTCAAAGAAAATGTTAGGTGAGGCATTTCTCTGGAAATTTAGCAAATGTGAATGTTCTGGTAGCCTGAACACAGTGTTTATTTAGATTAACATCATATTAAAATTTAGATTTTTTAGAGATTCACAGAGGGTCTTGTACCACCCCGACTACTGGCGCGTGGTTCTTGATAAAATATTTAGTTTTGTTTAAATTGAAAGTTAAAATTTGTAATATACAACTCACACATGTGTTTTTCAGACTTGGATTGGCATTATAAAGCAGCCAGACCCGTACGTACCTTCTCAATATCTTGCAAGAGAAGTAAAACTCCACGGTTCAAAGCGAAAATTCAAATCATATTCTAGTTTGCATTAACTGCTCTGTCACTACTAATTTGTGATATTAAAGAAATATAATTCAGATCTAACATTTATATAAAGTAATATTTTCTCTATTGCAGTCGCAAAATATTATACTAAACTAAATTCATATTATAATCTGCCGAGGCCAAAAAAAGGATAAACTGTAATTAAATTTTCGAAAGCCAAAGAGTCAAAAGCCATCAAAGATAAAATATGGTTTTCATGACTGAGACTCTGCACCAATTAAACAATTAGAAGATGCTTCAATTTGGCACAACAAGTCAATACTAAGGATGTGAGGAACTTTTCATCTTTCTTTCTCTGTGAAAGAAACCAAAAGATAAACTCAAACCTTCTTTCACATTATAATTCAATAAAAAAATTGCCCTTACCAATTGTTCTTCATCTCAATTCCTTGTAACCCAAGAAACCATTACCCTCTCTCTCATGTTCTTTAATGGCTAAGAAGAGACATCGCAAGCTCTTCCCTATGTTAGCATCAGAGACTAACAAGACGTTAAATTGCTCACTAGGAATCTGCGATCCAATTTGCCCTTACAATTGCTATCAATACACCATATCTCCACAGCTACCTCCATGGTCATCTCCACAACCAATCATACCTCCATCTCCAGCAATCTATCAACCATCACAAGACCCTTCTTCTTCCACAGAAGCCATAACCATCATCACCATTACAGCTGCGGTCTTAGCCATCCTCCTAACTGGATTATTTCTTGTAGCTAAATACGTCACAGAGAGCGTAAACCGAGCCCACCGCGAAAGTTACCTGTCCCAGAGAGATGTTGATGACAACACTGTTGATGAAGAGTTTCAAGATAGGGAAGAAGTGGATCATCCAATCTGGTTGATCAGAACAACAGGTCTTCAACAATCGATCATTAACTCGATAACGATCTTGAGCTACAAGAGAGGAGATGGGTTGATCGAGAGAACAGACTGTCCTGTCTGTTTAAGCGAGTTTGAAGAAGACGAAAGTCTTAGGTTGTTGCCTAAATGTAACCACGCTTTCCACATCTCTTGTATTGACACTTGGCTTGGGTCACACACTAACTGTCCTCTCTGTCGAGCTGGTATAGCGATTAGTCCACGGTGCACTAGTACGGTCGATGTGGCTCCTGGAGGGTCAGGATCTCGTTTGGAGAACGATCAAGATCGAAACTCATCAGAGGAAAACGACGCTGATGGATCCAAAACAGAGGCTGATGAACAAGCTAGGGTTTTGGAGGAGTGTACTATTGATTCTCACTCGTGTGCAAAATTCCACAAAAAAAGTTTAGATTTTCCGGGAGAATCTAGCGAGAATGAGAGTCAGAACTCTCCTAGACAAGAAAACAGAGTCATCGGAGATGAAGCAAGCTGCTCGGAACCTCGAGCGTCGATGTCAACTTGCTTCAGTTGGAACAAGAGTTCGGTTTTTACGCTGTAGGAGTCTTCCTTATACTCTACTAACCATTTTTTGGAATGTATAAAAAGGAGGAAATAACAAGCTGAAATGTTAAGTGTATGTACGTACATGTAACTCCAAATAGAAACGACAATAAACTGTATCTCTTTTTTTTAAGTGTTTGCTTATGTTTTAAGGTAAAAACAATAAAATCTATAATATTTTTTTTAAAATATATATTTTTAATTATAAGTTAATTTTCTTTAAAAAAAATTCTGCACATCAAATACTATTAAAACAGAAGGCCATTTTTTGAGGTGCTCTTCTGTTTCAGTAGTATTTACAATATATTGTCATTGCATTACTTTAAACATATGCTTTTTAATTATAAATATATCAACTAAATACTTTTTAATCCAAAAATCTATTTATTGTTTATTTTTTTCCCATTCAGCGTATCTAACTGAAATAATGCAACAAACAATTCNTACTCTTGAAAAGATACTATCAGGTTTTTAACGATGCCAACATAATATTAGACATCCACCGAGCGCTTGGATGTTTTACCTTCAAGATGCTGGCAATGTGAAACGTTGTAAGTTGCATATAGAAGCTGGGTTTGATTAATTGCTTATCTTGGCGGGTCCTTTATTTAGTGGCTTCTATTGATTTTTCTATTCTTCTTTTTTTGCCTACTGATTTTGTTTTGCTCTATATGTTATCATCTGTTTGGAACTCTGTGTCAAGTGTTAAAACTCTACCAAATCAACGTGACTTCTTAGTCT
>OVBX01001398.1:0-26305 GCA_900406325.1 Erucastrum elatum | reverse complement strand
TTCTTCGAATCCACAGTAGGATTCCTAGCTTGGGATTTATCTATACGGAATTCCCGTCTCATCTAGTTATGGCTCAGGCTCAGCATTCTGATCAGGACGTAAACCAGCAGGTGTACTGTACCATCTATCTTTTTAAATATTTAAGGTTTTCTAGTAGTGAGCTAAACATATTAAAATTGGGATAGTTGAAAAATAAGGAACTCTGCTTGAAGAAAACGAAGGCCATTTTCATCAGATAAGGGTGTTGTCTTTCCCTAGAGGCTAGAACAAATAACAAAAAAAAAGGACGATGAAAACTTGTGGAAGCAGAGAAGCTAAAACATGATCAATACTTAAATTGATTTGACACTGTCTTGCGCTTGGACTATAAATCGATACTCAAACCTCCTGCTACAAAGGCTGTTGTCTCTAACTCATCATCTATCATACAAAGTCTATACATATCACCCTAGTTAAAAGTTGTGCGGTTTCACCAAAGAAAATTCTTCATCCCAAGGCCATTGCAAGTAAAGATGAGCTCCTTGTACCGGTCCAATAGCTCCTGGAAACAGCCAATAAAATGGAATTTATCAAACTTAAAATCTCTCAAAGTAAATTGCTCTGGAATGAAAGAAATAACAAAGGTCTTGTACCATGTTGCGCTCGTAGATACGACGCATCCTTTTCTTGTCGTACTCCTGCCTTGTAAACGGGTCGCTCAATACTGTTCCAACCAAAAAAAGATCACAACTTTACTGTCCGAAGTTCTTAAGAAACTAATTTTTCAAAGAAGCAAATCGCTAAAAGTGGGATTCCAACTACATTTCCACTAAACTAGTGAAACCTCTTTCTTTCTTCAATGACACATTCTTTTTGCAATCACTCCCCATTTCTAAATTTACTACCTCAAAACCTAAACCTAACCAGAAACTCCTTGTCCTACAGAACATGACACAAACTGCATGATAATACACAAAAGAGAGAAGCAAAAAAACCTTGATAAGCCTCGTTGATTTCTTGAAACCTAGACGTAGCAGAATCCTCTTCTTTAAGTTTATCCGGATGCCACTTCTGCAAACAAACACACAACTCCCAATCACTGTCTGAAAATGGTGTGGGAAAAAGAAACAAAATTTAAGGATAAAGGAACCAGTGCAAGGCGGATGAAGTTAGAGCGAATCTCATCATCGGAGGCTTCGCTGTTCAGCTCTAGGACTTTATAATGATCCTGCAACCACACCCCAATTCACACACCATTTAAAAAAAAAAAAAAACTTCACCTTTAAAACCAAACTATAACCAAACAAACAGCTTCAATGACCTTGTAGTTGTCGAAATCGAAATCGAAATCGAGAAAAGAGCCATGGCCGTCTCCCCAATCGGAACACCACATTTGTGTGTACAAACTTCTTCTTCTCGGTCTTCTTCAGTTCACGAGTTTCTTCTCTCCTCTCTCACTCACGCACTTCGGAACTTCAGAATTCAGATAAAAGAAGCTAAAATAAAAGAAAACAATATTCTTTTAAATATTGCACTCAGACCCCTAAACTGTTTGTTTATTATAAAGTAAGGACCTTTAAGCAGATTCTAGATACCACACCACCTCCAATAAATAAGACACGGCTGAGATAAAGCTGTGATGGCTTTGTCTCTGTGCAGTAGAATCGGATCTCCCGTCTTGACACGACGCCGTATTCCTCTCGTCGGTGCGTTTTGCGTGCTGAGCTTGGGTTTCTCGTCTCTCTCATCCTTCTCCTATAAACCGGGTTGTGCACAGTCTCTCTCTTTTGCCCCTCTCTTAAGGTTAGCATATTTAGATAAGAGTTTTGTTGTTTCTTTGTGTATCCTTTTATGAACTCTGGAGATTGTTTATTATTAGGTCTAGGTTTAGCAGTAAGGCTTCTTCTTCATCGATCAAAATGGAGGAGGGGAGCAACACTGTTCCCAGCATTGTTGTCTACGTCACTGTTCCTAACAGAGAAGCAGGTTGGTTTCTATTTATCTCCAGGATTCTAATCCATTGTGTAATGGCTGGTAAATGAATGAAAATGTTTTCAAGTCCAAACACTTTCTTTTGAAATTTATTTGTTTTCATTTGGGGCAGGAAAGAAGTTGGCTAATAGCATAGTCCAAGAAAAGCTTGCTGCTTGTGTCAACATTGTGCCAGGTAGCTACCTCCCTTACTCTTTGTTTACTTCTTTGTTTATGTAACTAGCTACAAGATGTTTATGGGTTGATCGCTTGGATGCAGGTGTTGAATCGGTGTACGAGTGGGAAGGAAAGGTCAGTAAGGGAAACAACACTTTCAAAATCTTTCTGCATTGTTAACTAGACTAATACGAATAATAGTTAACAAAGATCTATAAAGCTTAATAAAGACTTGCTAGAAAGATTCAGAAGATTTCAAAATATAACAGATGATATTACTTGTAATATTTTAACACATTTGTTTAAATACTTATCATCATATCCCTTTTGACTTTCAGGTTCAGAGTGATTCGGAGGAGCTCCTAATAATCAAAACAAGGCAATCCCTTCTAGAGTCTCTTACCGAGCACGTCAATGCTAATCACGAATACGAGTATGCATTTCTTTTTCATTTATCTCTAGAATATGAGTTTTGCTAGTGCTAGTGCCTTTTGTCTTTTCTTCAGCAAACCACACAAAGCTTAAGTAACTTGAACTTTGTTTACTTGTTTCTTTAGTGTGCCAGAAGTAATTGCATTGCCCATAACTGGTGGGAGCGACAAGTATCTAGAATGGCTGAAAAACAGTACAAGGAAGTGAGAGATCTCGTAGCTCTGTCTCCACCATCAATGGCTTTGGAGTTTCTGGTTTCTCAAATAAATAGCTTTCCCCTTCTGTGGATTAAGGCACATCATGTGTAATAGTACTAAGACCAGTTCACTTGAGTGTAATAAAATTTGAACTCATTATATGTGAACAAACGAGCCAGTTACATAACCAAGTGCAACCACCATATCACAGAGAGGGCAATCATGAAAGTGTTAGGTGCTTTTAAGCTACAGAGTCAGTCACTGGAAGCTGTGACGGTTGTTCCTCCTGAGTCTGAGCCTGAGCCTGAGTCTTCTTCTCAGTTTTAAACTGTCCGTAGAAGTAAGAGACGAATCCCCAAAGAGAAAGAAACAGAGAGACACCTTTCTCCGCCTGAAACTTCTCCTTGAAGAAAACTACAGCCAAGACCTCCGTCAACGGAAGCAGAGCACTGATCAGAACTCCAGAGACAAGAGACGATGCACAGAAGATCATCCCAATAGACCCCAAGAAAAACCCTTGCCAGATTATACCCGTGAACACAACCACCACATAGTAATAAGCAGACCCTCCAAGCTTAAACTCTCTCGCTTCTCTTGCTAACTCCTGCACAATGAACAAAAGAGTCAAAGCCACATCCCGTTTCTTGATTCTTGAATCCTACTCAGTACCTTGAAGTCTCCATCAGCGAGCATCCCAACGAGGCAGAAGCAAGTGGCGGCAAGGCACAAGACCAACTGCATCTCGAGGACAAGCGTGTAGCTGATCCTCTGACTAGCTTTCTTGTAAGTGAGCTCCACAAGAGGCAACACAAACGCATAGAGAACAGCTGCAGCAACGGTCATAACAAACCCGATAATATACTCCTTGTGCGTCTCCTTGGGAAGCTTGTCACCGTCCGCGTGAAGGGCAAGGCTTCCGGCGCCGAGAGTGAGCAGAACAACGGCGTTTATAGTGAAAGGTGTGAACCTTTGCCTCACCATGAAGAAAGCGAAGAAAGCAGTGAAGGCTAGCTGGGAGGAGATGATGAGAGAGGAAGTGGTAACAGGGAGGTAAGATAGCCCGTAAGCGTAGAGGTAGTTGTCAAAGCCAATGAGGAGACCAACCAAAACAGAGGCGAAGAACAGAGGAGGTTTCATGAGGAAGAGTGTAAGCTTTCCTCTTTCTTGGTCTTCTTCTTGTTTACGGTGACGACGGGAGAGGAAGGAGAAGAGAAGAGGGAGGAGGATGATGGGACAACCTGAGGTTTGGAGGAAGCTCGAGAACCAGATTCGTTTGCCACCGTTTCTGAAGTAGAGACGTGTCATCAGAGGGCCTCCACAGTTTCCTATCGCCAAGATAATACAGTTTATGATTACAAGAACTGTCTTCATCTTCATTTTAATCATCTTCTTGCTCGTAACACATGGGGTTTGTGTGTTTAGTTGCTTCTTCTTCTTGTAGTCTTGTATCCTTATAAACAAAGCATGAAGAGATACGCATGTAATGCCGGTTTACCGCGGTTTGATTTTCGGTTTTGGTTCATTGGTTTTCTAAAACATTAATACCAATTACATCGACTTTAGTTCACCATTGGTTGGATTATCTACAGCCAATATATAAAATCCATTGTATGATAACGAAATCACTAGAGATCAATCAACCCACCTTCCAGTGGATTGCCTTTAGGATCACACGTGACAATATAATTTACACGTAGGTAAGTGAGACAAATTATTAGGTGACTAATCAATCATTCAGAAGAGAAAAGAGATAGCATCAGGTAAGCTGTCTTATGTGAATAACATAACATATTTGGAATATTTCTGTCTCATTATTTGACTTTAGTTTAGAAGTTCTAGGTTCCGGATACTATTTAGCATCGTAAAAGGTGCAATTTCTGCAATATGTAGCCATCCGTATTCAAAGTTTTTCAGAAAGAATCTTTTACAAAAGAAAAAAGTAAATTTATTATGCGATCCATAGGATTCTACAATGATGATGATACATACAGCCATGCAGGGGCGTACGTAGTAGATATTTTGTGTTTTTCTTTTATCAAGTCTTCAGGACCTCGTTGTCATATTCAAAACCGCATAATTACACTTCAACTACTCAAAATTGCGACGACTGAAATGCTCTCCACCACTTCAATAATGTTTTAACCTTTCCTCCTGATGTGCGAAGCACACAAAACTTTATCCCTTTGACACTTCTGACCGAAATTTAATGACTAGTTATTTTATTTGACATAACCGAATAACTAATCAATGACCTAGTATAATAAATATGCATATTTGATACTCCCTCCGATTCTTAATAATTGTCATTGTAAAAGAAATTTTTCGTTGCAAATTAAGTGTCGTTTTAGGTTTTCGATGCAAAATTTATTAATTTTATTCTGTAGATTATTTTTCTATTGGTTAAAATAGAAATAAGTGTATGGGTAATAGTGTTTTTATATAGAAAACATGCAAAATTAAATGATTTTTTAATCTGCATGAAAAATGTCAGAATTCAGAAACAGAAAGAGTAATTTTTAACCAAAACTGTAATTTAAAGGAGTTTTTATAAATATCTAAAAAAAACGTCGAGTATATAATATAAACTATTGCGTTACAAAGTGAAAGATTGTATGTTAGTATATCACTATTTGACCTCAACAATAGCTCAGAGTGATTATTAAAGAAAAAGGAAGAACAAAACTTATTTTCCTTTCAAAAAATGAATACAGTCCTTTGTTTTTAACTTATCTAATCTTCGTTTCATCATGTAAATTTATATTTGGTTGACTTTACATCTTATATATGTTATGTTTTCTAACAATATGTTTTTGTTTATTTATTTAATTTTCATATAATATCTTTTGCAGGTATGTCAAATATCATGGCAAAACCTGACTTAGGCGGACATGGTATTTCTTTTAAGCGTGCAGAAGCCCTCAAAGTGTCAATTTTGAAACTGAATATGATTTTTGTGGAAGATGTGTTCATAGTTGTATTCGAAGATACAAATATGTGCAAAGCTGTGAAAACTTTATTTGTCGTTGTTCTTTTATATTTACTGGTCCATGAAGCCATAAAGGGTGTCGAGTAAGAATGAATTAACTACTTTCTGGTGTGTTTGATTCAATTTTGTGGAATATCAAGGAAAATACACGTGGACATTGTGATAAGAAAAAATATTATTAACATATTTTGAGAATCTTGTATCCTCATCATATAGTGCATATAAATACTATTCTTTTTCCTTATAAAAATATCAAATACCAAAAATCATTACATATTTCCAATCGCCAAAATAATACCAGTTTATGATTACAAAAGTGGTCTTCATCTCATCATCTTGCTCATAAACATGTACTTCTATTTTAGGTGGTTCTTCGTGTACCTTTGGTTTAATAAACTTCAGATGTAAGTTAAAGTTTGGGATACTTCGGGAGGTGCATTTGCAAAATGAAACCGTGTATTCAAAGTTCTGATCTACCAATCCAACCTCAGTACCTCTCCAAGAGTGTACACTTTCGTTTTATGGTTTATTTTCGGTTTTGGTTCATTGGTTTTCTAAAATCTGAAACCATCATATATTAGAATAAATTACTACATTTTAGAAGGAAAAAAGATTTATCAATGGGTGGAACAGAAGTAAATAAACAAACTAAATTTTACCAATTTTTATTACAGAACATGCTACACATGGGTTCTTTGCAACATTACAAACCTTCCTTTCATATATTACAAGCTGAGCCTATTTTACAGCCTTTTTATCCTCACACATAACAACATAATCTACATGGGACGGGAGTCCATTACCAACATATTATACCGTAGTTATTGGATGTTAGGGAGATGTTACGAACAATGTCAAACTTCATGATTCCAGCACAGCTTCTTGGCTGCAATCAACTCCAATATCTTAGAAGGCTTCAACAAGTTTTGGGTAGAGTTTAGAGAGCATGATCTTGAAACCGGTGGAGTTTGTGGTTGAACTCTCCCGCAGTTTCGTTAATGATCCTACAGGGACGCCTTCCATAGAAACCTTTGCACGCAGACAGAACATGCTGGGCCCTATGCGCGAAGTGGTCCTTCACAAGAACTTAAAAATGCTACAATCAAACAGTTACATTTTTGATAGAATCATACCTTTGGAGGCTTGTTGAGCCAGCTTCGTTGAAGTAAGGCTTCTCATTCAGAACAAGAGCCTGAAACGAAAGAAGAACTTGAAGGATGGCGGAGCTCCTTGGGTTCCATACTTCAGTGCCAGAGCCATTCCAATGTATTCAGAAGACTCAGGCAGACTCTTCCTGACTCATACAGGTTAGGATTCAGTCGCATCCCACCTGACTGATAATGTACCATCTGTATTCAATGAGGATAGTGCATGACATGTAACACACATTTAAACGCTAGTTTATCCACCACATTAGTCTTTGTGGACCGTCAATATTGCTTCACTACCACAAACATTATAATTTGTTCGATTAATACTATATATATTAAATTAACTAGTTTATTCATGATTTCAAATATCATGGTAATTATCCTTCTGCACTTTCTCTAGTGCTAAATGCAAGCGATGAAGGAGAACATTAAAAGATGGACACTTTAATTAAATAATCATACAACGTTATGCTGAATGAACTTGCAAGTATTCATATAAATTAAAGATGACAGAACCTTGTTATGTTCCAAATTTCAATACATGATATCTCTGCATCTTCGAGGTTTCACAATAATTAAAATGAACTGTTATGTTGTAAAAGCCACCCTAGTTTGTTTTATATTCATAATATGTTAATTAAATTTTCTAGTTGGGTCTTATGCGATGAAACATTTTGATCGATCTTGGCTTTAAACCCCATTTTGACTACTTGAAATTAGGATTTTGACAGTCATCATATGTTATCTTGTGCTCATCGAGTCTTGTAGTTGAAACTGGCACACAAGCTTTGGCTATTTTGATACTAAACGGACCTAAAGATAAGTAAACAGATTGATAGCTGGAACATGCTCTGTGCTAAAAAAAAAACTGGAACATGCTCTCTTAAAATGACAGATCCTTCATCGTAGTTAGTTGAAAGCAATCAGATTTAAAATGGATTGATGAGAAACCAAACTGTATACCAGTTCCCACTTCCCATAGCCCATATTAACGAGTTAATTTGGAATACGTTTATGAAGCAAAAATAAAGATTGAGTAGGAATCAGATCGAGGGAATCTAATGAAATTGGTCAATGTAAACCAAGAAGAGGATGCAACATTATAACTTAATGATCTTGCCTTCTTTTGACGAAGATAATCATCGATGGATACAGAAGTGACATAAAATTGACACAATAAAAAATATTCATTCTCTCTTTGAAGACGCTTCTTGTTACTCTTTCTTTATCTACCCCTCCTTGTGTTTCCCCTTCTTTGACTTGACGAAACAGAAGCAAGAGCAACAAGGCAGCTGAAACAAAAACTTCATCTTGCTTTAGAGTTGGAACAACACAACTACATCCAGGTCTGCCTTTTATGCTTGAGCTTTATAGCAATTCTATTTCCTAAATCCGATTACCGTTCCTTTATGGGGTTTCCTTTATTCGTTTCTGCTTTCTGGATGCTTTTCAAACCAAGTTGATTCCCTCTAGATAAGAAGATGCCTCTACCTACCACTTACGCATTTTTTTAAAAAAAAAACATATAATGTAATGATTGTCCGAAGCAGGATGCCTTTTCAAGGGGCTAAATTACTTTTGTGTGTCTTGGTTAAGTTAAACTTGTCGTAGAAATATACTTAACCTTACTTTAATAGCTTGGACGTGACAGCACGTAGCCATTTAACAATTTGTTGTAATGGAAATATTTAAATTTGGATTTTAATTAAACAGCTCTTAGTGTACGAATATCAATTATTTGTTTTTTTTTGCTAAATAGTATCTTAATTGCTGCAAGCTAATTCGAAAATTTCAATTAAATGAATATTTACGTACAAAACTAGATACCCGATCAAAGAGGAGGGCCACATACATAAATTAACGGAACTAAACTAAGAAATGAACGACACCAACCAACAAAAATAAGATATCTAAAAAAGGGGAAATACTTCAAGAAAACAAAAATAACAACCGCAAAAATAAAAACCAAAACTATTACACTCTGTCTTCCCGTTTATTATCCCCAACAAAAGCATCCTCGCTCGTTATTCTGTAATACCGCTTCTATTGTTCCCTCCTTTCACAAGGAAGGGCGTAGAAGAATCCACCATTACAGTTCTATAACCGTAAAAGAAAACCTTTAAATCTCATCATCAAACAAACACAAAAGGAAGCTAAATGGGTACCAAGTTCTTGCTTATCCTTTGCCTCTTGACCCTGGCGGTAGTCGCTGAATCGGCCAATGTCACCTGGTCTCTGACCAAATCTTGTGTCAATGGACAAGGTTGCATTGGAGACGATGATGGACTTGAGTCCTTGATGGATTCTGAGACCAATAGGCGGCAACTAGCCGCAAGGCGAAGGTACATCAGTTACGGTGCACTTAAGAAGAACAATGTGCCATGTAGCCGTCGTGGCCGGTCTTACTACGATTGCACGAAGAGGAAAAGGGCTAACCCTTACAGGCGTGGGTGCAGCATCATCACTCATTGCTACAGGCTAACTTCTTAATCTGAATCAGCACATACGAACAATATGAGTAACGAAGCGAGAGTGCAAATAATGCGTAAATAAATAAAAGATCACATGTTTCCTCTACGTACGATTCTTAACTTTGTTTTTCTTAATATTGCCCGTTTTTCTCACAGTGATCTTTAATTTTTATTTTCCCTTTTATTTATGATCATGATGCATATACGCTCAGTTTATCTGTTGGTATCCTTTTATATTTCTCAACGTTGTGTTTCATTTATGTCTACAAGTAAGCAAAACCTTGTAATCTTCAGTAAATAATAAGCTTTATAAATGGGAGACAAAATGGACCTAAAATTGAAATTGTTGACGACGTTAGTATTGTATGACATTGTATAATTATCTTCAAACTAAAGTCAAAACTGTATTTAGACTATCCTTAATATCATAATCTAAGACGACTTTTAATATTGTAATTCAAGAAGACATAAATATCTGATTAATTGGTAAAAAATAATTATATAATAATTCTAATATTAGTCCACACAAAACTTTTGGCGCATTCACTTTTCACTTGTGGTTAATGAATCTCATATTACAATTTCTTATTAGTTTTGTGAAAACCATAAAAACAAAATTATGTAAATTCAGACAAAGAAATGTTGGGCATATTAACATTAAACATAGTTAAGGGTAATTTGTTCTTTAGATATTCGATAAAATTAGGATTTAGAATACATAATGAATCTATAACCATAAATATAACATCTAATAAAAGCTGAATAAGTTTATGAAAACAATGTTGAACGAAGAGAAACAAAAACAACAACAATAACATCTAATTCTTTGATCTCTTACAAATATTAATGAAATTGAAATATGAGACAATATTTTAGTTATGCTGAACTTCAAATGATGACAAATGTAGAGCATGTCTATAATAAATGCAGTTAGTATAACTATCATTTTTATGATCTGTATAGATTTATTATTATATTTGACTAACTATTCATATTCATGTATATTATTATATTTTCAGTATTTTTCATACTGTGCAAATTTAAAAAAATGGTTTAATACATAAATATGTGATTGGTAAAATTTAATTGTATAATTTCCATTTTTTGTGAAATGAAAGCAAATCCTGATATTAACTCCCACCAAATTTTTGAAGCATTAACTTTTCACTTGTGGTTAATAAATCTCGTACATATTGCAATTTTTAATAGTTTTGCGAAAAACATAAAAGCAAGACAAGACTGTCTAGTTAATTCAGACAAAAAAATGTCATACACATTGGAACATCAGTTCTTATTAAATATACTCAAGCTTAGTTTGTTCTTCAGATATTCGATTAGAATAGGATTTGAAGAACATAATGACTTAATAACGAATAAGTGTAACATCTAATAAAACATGAACATGTTTACGAAAACAATGTTAAACGAGGAGAAATAAAAAATAACAACAACATCTAATTTCTTCACTCTTTCACAAATCCTTATGAAATTGAAATATGACACCACATTTTATTTATACATGTAGAGCACATCTATGAAAATGCAGTTAGTATAACTATCTTATTTACAATTGGTATAGATTTATTATCATATTTTGACTAACTATTCATATTCACGTATATTTATTGTTATAATTTGACTAAGTTTTCATACATTATAAATTTTTAAAATGATTTGATACATAAATATATGATTGGTAAAACTTAATTATATAATTTCCAAAAAAATTGAGATGCAAAAAAAAAAAAAATTTAACATTAATTCACACAAAATGTTTGGTGCATTTACTTTTCACGTGTGGTTAATGAACTTCAGATATATTAACTTTTCTGTTATTTTTTTATAAAAAAATCATTAAAAAAATTGTGTAAATTCAGACAAAGAAATGTTTGGCATATTGAAACATCAATTTCACATTAAACGTACTCAACGTAAGTTTTTCTTCACATATTCGATTAGAATAGGATTTTAAGAACATAAATAATCTATAATGAATAAATGTAACATCTAATAAAAGCTGAACATGTTCAGGAAAACAATGTTAAATGAGAGGAAATGAAAACAACAACCACATCTAATTTCTTCGCTCTTTTACAAATCCTTATGAAATTGCAATATCAGTAAATATTTTAGTTATACTAAACTTCGAATGATGACAAATATATAGCATAACCGTAATAAAGGCAGTGTATAACTGTTGTAAAAAAAGGCAGTGTATAACTATCATATTTATGATTTGTGTAGATTCAGACAAAGTAATGTCATGCATATTGAAACATCAATTTCACATTGAACGTACTCAATCATAATTTGTTATTCAGATATTCAATTATAATATGATTTAAAGAACATAATGAACCTATAACAAATAAATATAATATCTAATCAAATATGAATAGGTTTACGAAACATTGTTAAACAAGGAGAAACAAAAAAACAACAACATCTATTTTCTTTGTTCTTCTTTCACAAAGTCTTATGAAATTGAAATATGAGACCATATCTTAGTTATACTAAACTTTGAATGAAGACAAATGTAGAACATATCTATAATAAATGTAGTTAGTATGACTATCATATTTATGATCTGTATAGATTTAATATTATATCTTGACTAACTATTCATATTCATTTGTATTTAGTATTATGATTTGACTAAATTTTCATACCTTTTAAATTTTCAAAAATGGTTTAATACATATATTTATGATCAGTAAAAATTATTTATATAATTTCTATGTTTTTGTGAAATGAATAAAAAACCCTCACAATAATTCACACCAAAATTTTAACGCATTTACTTTCACTTGGGGTTAATTAATCTCGTACATATTATAATTTTCTATTATTTTTGAAAAAAATATAAAAATTAAAATGTGTAAATTTAGATTAAGAAATTTTAGGCATATTAAAATACCAATTTCACAATAAATGTACTCAAGCGTACTTTGTTTTTCAAATATATGACTACAATGACATAAAGAACCTAATGAATCTATTTCGAATAAACGTAACATCTAAACAAACATGAATAAGTTTATGAAAACAATGTTAGACGAGAAGAAACAAAAACAATATCATCTAATTTCTTCTCTCTTTCACAAATCCTTGTGCAACTGTAATATGAGAGCAAATTTTTTCGTTATATCAAATTTGGAATGATGACTAGTATAGAGCATATCTACAATTAATGCAGTTAGTATAATTATCACATTATGATCTGTATAAATTTATTATTATGCTTTGACTGACTAGTCATATTTACGTATATTTATTATTATTCTTTGACTAAATTATGTACCTTTTATATTCTTTAAAAGAAAATTTAATACATAAATCTCTGATTGATGAAATGGTGTAATTTCCAGCTTTTTGTGGATAGACAAAAAAATATTACATTAAATTACACCAAATTTGATGATTTTTATCACATATGATCCAAGAATCTTGCACTTTTTTACTATATTATAATCTTCTTATGAAAACGCAAAAAAAAAAAAAAACATTTTTCTGAGAATTAAAATAAAGAGATGTTTGGCATATTGAAACTAAACATTAAATCATATTATAATATATATATATTTCAGATTTTGGATTACAGTATGATTTAAAGAACATTACGGATATTAAATGGATAAATATAGCATCCAATAACACATGAATAAGTTTATTAAACCCAAATGTTAATCATGGGTAAATAAAACAAAACAACATAGATATACGGAGCCATGATTTTTAGTTAGCCACAAGCAGCGTTCGCAAATCTTAGCTTCCAAAACGAAAATATAGGTTACGAAATTAAAATTTAAATAATATTTATTTTAAATAGGTTTAAATAGGGTTCATGAGGAGCTTAGGTAGAGGAGGGGGGAGAGTCTGCAGATCGAGGAGAAGTCAACGGAAAGAGGGTGAGAAGTTGTGGCTTCGGATCCGTCGGAGTCGACGACGGCGACGGGTGCAAGTAAAACCCGTTCTCTCTTATCTCTCTCTCCTCGACGTCGTCGGACTCGGAAGCGGTAGGGCTCGGAGTAACAGACCCGGAACGAGAAAACGGGTCATGAATGAGAGGAGTGTCAGGGCTCCTGAGAGGAACGTTCTCGGTTAACCCGGAACGTACCGGGTTGATATTGAGTTGGTTGCGGCGTTCATAGATGGTGGAGGAGTGCTTCTTGGTTGAAACGGTTCTGAGTGGAGTAAGTAAGTACCTCAGGGACGGGGCGGGTAGGTGGGTTGGGTAACGTAACATGGAGGGTCCGGTGAGCATCTGGACGATTTGGCTGTAGGAAGAAGGGTCGGTGCTCAAGACAGTGGCGGTTTCGGATCTGGTGCTATAGGGTCGGTCTGGAGTGGTGATTCTGGTGATGGTTATGATGTTGCTGCTCTGTGAGGAGTCATCTTTGTTTCTTGGAGAGTTCTTCATTGGAGCAGTATGCGTTGAGAGAAAGAGTTTTAGTTTTTACACTTTTCACTAAGGTTGTGATTTGTGATTGAGCGTGGAAAGGTGATATATATTTATACTAGTGGAAGAGAAACTTGCCAAGACTTACCGTTCACACAAAATTCAATAAGCGGGATGGGGTCTATTTTGTAAATTAGCGCAATTATCAAAAATAAAAGTAATTTTTATTTGTTTGTTTATTTGGTCAAAAGTAATTTTTTTTGTTTGTTTTACTTTTTTACAATACCATAAATGTTATAATTTGGGTTTGACTAATGCTGCAATATCTTAAGTAGATATGCCAAAAAAATATTCTTAGGTAGATATGCAATTATCTTTTAATTAATTGATTTATTATTATTATTCAATTTAAATGTTTATGCATTTCCTAATTTTAATACTAATTAAAATGAGTTAATTTCTTTTACTTTATTTTTGTATTCTCTTAAAAAATTATATAAATGATTTATTTTTGTATCAGAGATACCTGAAATTATATTTTACTGCAATCGAATTGATTTTTTGGATATTAGACCGTTAGAGATATTACTATCTGAATAAATCCGAACCGAATCCATGTTTTTGTGGATTTCAAATGGTTCTGACTTCTGAGTCTTTACTAAAAATAAATTGTTCCAAATGGTCAACAGTGATCACGTCAAACTTTCTTTTCTTACAGAGTAACTAGCTTCAAATTTGGGTTTGACCTACAGACTTTTTCAATGTCACTTTCCATTGTTGTGAAGATTTTCTTAGACTTACAAATTTCCCAAAACTGTACAAATCAACTAACTTTTAATTAGACAACTCTGCAATTCAATATCTTTTATAGATCTTGTGATAGTTAGTCAACAAAAAATCTAATTTCTGACTACCTAAGAATTAAGATAGAATTGCATCTTAATATATTGATTACATCGTAGATATGTTTTAAAACCTTCCTATAAATTGACAGAATATGATAAGGGGCCAGCCTGGACAGTAATCTCTTTTGGTCAACCATAATCATATATTAAATCAAATTTGGCTTGCATTCTATAATTCCCTAGATTCCAGCAGGACTCTCGAATGTGACTTAGCAAGAGTATGTTTGGGCTTTAGCAAACTAAACCAGGACACTTTTCCTTTTCTTGATGTTGTGGACCAGCAGATAGGACTGAGACATGATTAGTTGGTATTTGACTTGTACTAGTTGCTTGTCTCATGCATGTGTTGAAAATTCAAATACTTGATGTTGCCAAGTAGCAAGTCAACGACGTTTAGTATTTGCAAATCCGGATCAAATATCAAATATTGTTTTTTTCTTTTCATATTTGCCTTAATACTTGTCACATTAGTTTTTACTCCTCATTTACTCTTAAAATACTTGTTATCTGTTAGACAGGATTTATCACTCTATAAAAATACTTGTTACTCTATAATATAGTATTTGTTATTCGTTGAAAAATAATTTCTAAGTTCTTGTTTCATATATTATTAATTTAAATCCTTTCAAGTAATCAAATATTTTACAGACAAGTATTTGATTTTCCCAAGTATCAAGGCAAATCAAGTAACTTACACAAGTGCTATTTTTTCTTCTAAGTACTTTATTCCAACAAGTCAAGTACAACTATTAAATCTAAGTACTTGAAGCAGCCAAGCTAAATAACAAGTACATAAAAATTGGCAAATACTTACCTTACCCAGCCCGAACAGCAGAGATCGTGTTTGATTCACATGGACTACATGCAGTACGTTTCAAATATAGTCACATTTTTATTTAAACTAACTAAAATTATAAGAATATTGTTTTACAAAATAAATAGTAAACGATAAAAATATGCAATGAAATTTTCTTAACATAATCCATTTAATCTAAAAGCATCTTTAACACATTGCTATTTTAGATTCTATAATAGCATTTACCATAAAATTACTTTAATTCATATTTATTTTTACTAAAATACATTACTATTTTTTACAGTTAGATTATCTCTAATATTTCTTGTTATTTCTTTTTTTTTATTGCAAAATAGCAAAATTCTATAATAGAAATGAGATTTGCTAGATGTATATATATAAATGTTATATCTATCTTTATCGTAAGTAGGACCAAATAATTTTGTTTCACATTTGATACAATATATCCGTATAAATGTATTGACAATTTATACCAGTGAAAACAGAAACATTTGGTTTTCAACATCCATCAAATGTAAATCCATCCAAATCAGCTTATAATTCAAGTACAAATGTGTTAAGAATAGAAACAAACCAAAGTTATGGTTGTCATATTGGTTAGGGACCTAGAGAAGTTTTGAAACGCTAGCTAATAACACAACAGAGCCTAACCACAATGCTTGTTTTTCTCATCGAAGACGTTTTGTAGTGCCACAAGATGATGCAGTCCACTAAACTACCATGACATGATTCAAACATAAAATTTTAACAATTAGTGATTTCATAATGTGATAATTTCCATCAAGTACAATATCATACCAATCATTATTTCTGTCTTAGACCTTGTGATCGAGTGGTAAAGACACATATATAGAATACCAATATATTTCAGATTCAAGCTACCTAATATGCGCAACTAAATCACACCATTATAAACTTCCGTTTCTGACTCATTTGCATATTCGAAAACGGTTTATCAATATTGCATTTTCTCTTAAAGATTAATTTGGACGTATTCATCAACTTAGGAAACTCGAAAAACTTTTTTAAAAAGTTTCCAAATAGTATATATTCTTTCAGTGAAGCATTCACGGTTATCTTCAATGAGCTCTACACACCAAATTTCTGTTCATTTTTAGATGTTTTCTATGCTTTTTATATTTTCTTTCCGATTAGATATTATTTAGAATATCATAAATTATATACTATTTAAAACAATACACTCAATCAAAAATACTTTAACATATGTAAGTTGAAGGTATACTGATTATTGTTTAGGGTTTAATATTTAAGAGATGTGGTTGAGTTTATAAACTTTTATAAATATTTTTTTTAATATTCTTAAATTATTTAGAATGATTTGTTTAGTTTTTTGAATCGCAGATTTAAAATATATATAAAATAGTTATCTTTTGAATTTAAATTTTAAAATAGTGTCAAATATGTGGTAAAATTAGAATTTTATTCTTGTTGATTCTATTTTGCCTTTTGTTCGAGATTTTATTACTATAAGTTGATATCAGATGTTTCATGTACATTTATATTTTTGTAATATAAGTTTTCTGGTCATAAAACCGATCTCTTTACTTGATATAATATTGTAGGTCAAGCAAGTTGTAATCACAAGTCATAACAAGTAACAACTGAACTTTCAATCTATATGATATGAACCGTTTAGGCGAAACAAAATAACACTAGTTTCTAGCAAAATTGTAGTGATTTTGTTTTCCATATTTTGGGCCAATACAGGCCAACTCGTTAGCCCAAGTAACAGTGATTTTCTTTAACAAACATATTTTGGAGAATGAAGGCCCCGCTTAAAATTGCACTGTGTGGGCAGAGCAACGCACAAAAGAAACTAAAATTCAAAATCAAATTTTAAATTTCACCAGCCAGCAAAAATATCTATCGATTTCGTCTCTCTTCGCTTCTTCACTCGTCTGCGATGACTACTATTAACAGAAAGAGCACTAAGAGAGCACGCGGCACAGAGCAGCAATCGCTCAAGAAGCAAGCACCCGACGCAAATCTCCAGGACGATTTGGAGGAGGATCTCGATGTTTCCAGGTCCGTTCTCTCATCTATCTTTCCTTCTTCTGATTTTTAAGCTAGATCGTGACTCCTGATTGATTTCGGTGTGGATAGTGCAGCGATCTCAAAGGAATCATGTCGGCGTTGCAGCAAATCAGAGAGAAAGCGCACGTGGATGGCCGTAAGAAGAAAGAAGAAAGCATCTCCAGGTGATTCATATACTATGATGCGGTTCTGAATCTCTTTTCCGATCATATGCATTTTAATGGTATTGGTTGGAGGATATTTGTGCTAATTGGCGATTGTTTCTTCTGCTTGTTAATCGTTGTTGGTAACATTATATTCTATGGATCATTGTATCGCAAACAGATTTGATCAACAAGATATAGTCAGATGATGAACCATAGGTGTTCGATCATTTTACTCTAGAACTTGATATCGATTGATCTCTAGATTTCAAGTTTGTTTCGGCATCGCCGGGGACAGAGGACCGACACGTGGCAACACGTGACTAGTCTGGGCCATTTATGTGGGCTAGGATTCTTCTGTATAATTCAAAAAAAAAAGATTTCAAGCTTGTTTGATTTCAACAGTATAGAGAACGTTTAGTTGTTTTCTCTTATCTGCTCTTAGCTTTGATAGCTGATTCTTGCTTTAATAATCCATTTGCATCTTTCTGGTAGTGTTTCCACTGAGGTGAAGTCAAAGATTGACGAGTTGAAGTCTAAACTTGAGAAAGAAAGGTAAGGTTAAGTTGCTGAGGATCGATGGATGTCTGATATCTTCTATGCTTTGTGAATCTTGGTTTACAAGATGAGATGTAAAGGGAATTATACTGATGAACTCTCAATCTGCAGACAGAACTTTGCCAAAGCACTTTCGAAGAGTTCGAAGGAGGTTTGAGCAAAATTATCTTTAATTTTTTGAGTCGTTAGAAAGCTTTACAGAGAGATGACCTGATACGTATTTGCAGTGTGAGAGAATCTTGAAGGACGAAGCTGCCAAGTTTGAGGAGCTTCATCGCAAGTTCATGAAAGAAAAAGCTGATCATCTACAGGGTCTGAAAGGTGTTTATTCTGTTTCCCTCTGGTTTTGTTATCTCTTACTCTTAGCGTCAGTTAGTGTTTGGTCTCAAAAGTGTATATCAGAAAGGTTTCTATCAATAGTCAAGTGGGACATTCATATTGCTGAAACTGACATGTGTTTCTGCTTGGCAGACACTATTTCCAAGTTTGAGGAGGACAAGGAGAGGCTCTGTATGCGATATGAGCAACTAAGTAAGCAAACTCCTTATAGTGAGTCCGTCCATTCTTATAAGACACCAACACTTTACTCACTTCCATTTGTGAAAAAACGTATAGGGAAGAAGGAGAGGACAATGAAATTGGAACAGGAGAGGTTCTGCACAGAAAAACTTGCTCAACTGAAAGAATCCCTGAAGAGAAAGAAACGGGTAAATAAATAGCCTTAGACACAGTTGTTATCTCTAACACATACACTCTCTCTTTTACCTTGTTAATTGTTATATGACTGAACCGCAAATTCTTGGGGGTGTGTAGGATGACAGAACTTTCAGTATATTGAGGAAAGCTCTCGGCTCTT
The DNA here is from genome assembly GCA_900406325.1 of Erucastrum elatum. Classification (NCBI taxonomy): domain Eukaryota; kingdom Viridiplantae; phylum Streptophyta; class Magnoliopsida; order Brassicales; family Brassicaceae; genus Erucastrum; species Erucastrum elatum. The sequence goes on along the minus strand of OVBX01001398.1, from coordinate 7,208 downwards.
TTCTTGAGAATGAAGCTTCTGATGAAGAGTTCCCACCTGATGAGTGAAAGATTTCTCTTCACTCAATGCTTAAGAAAAAAAAAAGGTTAAAAACTCTTTACCTTTAACTTTGATCGGCCGTATATTTTACCAACTATAGTAGAAAACACTTTTCTGTAGTAGTATTTCATGACTTTGAATATTGTAGGCATAGCCCTTGTTGTCTTTTGTTCTATATTGGAACAAATGGAAGATTAATTACTCGTTAGCTGGATTCACCACTAGTTTAGCTAGATGTATCTGCTACAGTGTTAGGTTGGAGTTGAGTCATAAAAATGCGTACACGTGTTAGTGATATTAAATACTTTTGTCGGGTTAGCCTCAATTATTGATAGTCTCAAATTGATTAATTACACTTTACCAGGGTCTTAAATAATTCCATTTATTGATATGAAACGATAACCATGGTCATTAGTGGTAGAGGTACCAATCACAGACAGAGAAAAAATACTCCAAAGGTCCCTTCCTCACTATCAAACACTAGTCATTTTCTACAACAAATATGGGTAACATATGGGGGATCTTTAAGCCAAGTCATGGAGCTTCTAATCCCAAGCAATTGCCTATTCACGATCACATCTTAAAACCTTCATCGTTTTCAGTTGATTGCACTGGTTGCTCTGAAACTAAGAGTGATGCAGACGGGTACTTTTGCTTTGAGTGTAACTTCTATGTCCATAAGGAATGTGCGGAGTCGCCCTTAGAGATCAACCACCCTTCTCATTCACACCCTCTCAATCTCCTTTTGTGCGGTCCACCTAAATATAGTGATAAATGTTGTTGCTTGTGTGGAGAAACCCTTGGGCTTTTGGTTTATCACTGTTCCACTTGTAACTTTAGTTTAGACACGGCTTGCGCGAGAAAGCACGAGATTCCAAGCATTGACTACCCCAAAGCACATGAGCATAGGCTTCACCTCTTGGCCAAGCGTGTCTCCTTTCCGTGTGCTTGTGGTAAAGACGTCCCTGGATCTCCTTACTTGTGTCATCAATGCAACTTCATGATCCATAGAGACTGTCTTTTGCTACCGCGTGTGATATACCTCACACGCCACGAGCACCGGATTTCTCGAAGGTACTTCATTGGCCCTGGTGAGTTTTCTTGTAAAGTTTGTCGTCTTAAGTTGGATGGTTTGTATGGAGGATACCGATGCTCCACTTGCCCTGATTATGTCGTCCATCTGAGATGTGCAACAAGAGATGATGTGTGGGATGGAATAGATCATTACGGCAAACCAGAAGAAGAAGAGGAGATCGAAAAGCCATTTAAAGAGGTAGGTGATAATTTAATTAAGCATTTCAGTCATGAACATGTTCTCGAACACAATGAAGGAGGTCTTGTTTGTCATGAAGCTACCCACTGCAGTGCTTGCGCATACCGGTCTATTTTTATCCATACTACAAATGTTCGGTTTGTGATTTTGTTCTTCACAAGACCTGCGCAAGTCTTCACCGGAAGTTAAGGCATGAGCTACACAAGCACACACTTACGCTACGACCAAATACTAATCCAGATGAAGAGAATGGTTACAACTTATTCAACTGCACTGTGTGTCAGCAGCTCTGTAGTGGCTTCAAGTACGTATGTAGCAAATCGTGCGATGCCCAGATAGATGTACGATGTACTTCAGTTAAGGAGCCGTTCAACCATGAAAGCCATCCGGAGCATAACTTATTCCTTACCTCCCCAGAAGCAAAGTGTTGTGGTGCTTGTGGAGTGAATACATCCACTGTGTTGAACTGTGTTGATTGTAGCTTCACTTTGGGATATGACTGCGCCACTTTGCCTAATGAGGTCAAGCACAAATGCGACAGACATTTTCTCTCTGTCTGCTACGGAGAAGAGGCGAGTGGGCAGTACTGGTGCGAGGCGTGCGAGAGAAAAGTCAATCCGAGTACAAGGTTCTACACATGTGAAGATTGCAGCTCCACTCTTCATATAAAATGCGTGGTTGGGGAATTCACATTCTGGAGGCCAGGAACTATGGCCATATCACGTTACGAAGCCATGGTTATTCCCAATGATTCTGCTTCTCGGCCATATTGTTGTGTGTGCGGGTTCCGTTGCGAAGACACAACAGGTATCATATATATATCAGGGAAGCATATATGTTCCTCTACGTGTTTAAAAAAATTTGTTGGCCGCAACATTACACATTCCAAGTCGCCGAGTCTGGAGAAGATGTTTTGCGAGATAAGTTACATTTTTGGATTTGTACCATAGCTAGAAGATTCTGTAGTCGGATCCTTTTCAAATCTTGTCTGTATTTTCTTTAAATGAACTTTGTCGAAGACGAACTGATTGATATTTCAGAATAAACAAAACTTTACATGAATTACAAACTGTATATATTAAGTTTGAATTGCATGATTTTTTATTTTTAAAGAAAAGAATGAAAAAGAGTAGGGTTGATCAGTTACCACTTGATCGTCTACTTGTGATGTGGGCCACATTACGTAGTTATACACAAACGGGAACATTGAAATTCCAAATTCAGTAGAAAGCAGAGATGGGGTTGTTCAAAAAAGAAGAAAGCAGAGATGGTAAATGAAGTCGGAATCATGATACAAGTACTGAGTTGAAGCTGTATTTGAAGGAAAACGTAGAATAGGTTATGATGTTTTGTCATGGTGGACGATTAATAACTCAAGTTTTTTGTATTAATAGAGATAGCAAAGGACGTACTTGCAATATAAGTGTCTTTAGTCGCTTCCAAATTTACATTTAGCACCAGTGGTCGTATTCAGTTGCAAGACAGCCTTGGATTAGGTAATTTCATTCTTGACTTCTTTTACGTAAATAGTATTCTATATCAAATGCGTGATTGGGGAATTCACGTTCTGGAGACCAGGGAAGATGGCCATATCACGTTACGAAGTCGCAATTGTTCCTAATGTTTTCGCATCTCGGCCATATTGTTATATGTGCCGGTCCCGTTGCGAAGACACAACAGGTGTCATATATATCTCAGGGGAGTACATATGTTCCTCTAAATGTTTACAAGAGTACGTCGACTTCAGCATTACATTCTCCGAGTCACAGACTCTAGAGATGGCACTTGATCACTTTATCATTTTGGACTTCAAAAATATTAGCCATAGCTAGGGCATTATGTGAAAATGATGCCTTCAACTCTTGGGTGTGCTTTTCAAACGAACATTTGTAGAAGAAGAAACTATTGATATTTTAGAAATAATTTATATGTTTTAATGAATTACAACCCAAATATTACTACTGTATATACTAAGTTTGACGAATTGCTTGAAAAGATCAATATGAATTCAAGTCAAAACTTGAGAAAGAAAGGTAACCCTGCGTAGCTGAGGTTGGATGTTTGATATCTTCCATGCGTTGCTAATGTTGGTTTACAATTTTACAAATTTAAACTACATTTTTATTTATTTAAAATACAATTTTAAAATTTTACAAATTTATAAATTAAAATACGAATTAAATGAAATACCATATAAGATACAAATGAAAGCGTACTGATGAATCCTATCCTCATCTCTAGACAAAACTTTACAAAGGCAGTTTCTAACTAGAGTTCGAAGGATGTTTGAACAAAGACCGCGAGAAGATGTTTAATGTTTTGAGACATTGGAAAGGAACAAGGAGCTGACCTCTGATAGTCTGATCCATATATGCAGTGTGAGAGTATCTTGAAAAATGAAGCTGCCAAGTTTGAGAACGTTCATGAAAGAAAAATCTGATCATATAGAGGCTCTGAAAGGTGTTCGTTCTACTTCCCACTGGTTTTGTGATCTATTATCATAACCTCAGTTAGTGTTTGCTTTCAAATGTTATATCACATAGTTTTCGGAAACTGACATGTGTTTCTTCTTCGCATACACTATTTCCAAGTTTGAAGACGATAAGGAGAGGCTCTATGAAAAAAAAAAAGAGAGGCTCTATATGCGATATGAGCAACTAAGTAAGCAAACTCCTTATAGTGTGTCCATTGCTATAAGTTGGCAACACTTGCCACTTCCACCTGTAACATAACGTATAGGGAAGAAGGAGAAGACAACGATATAAGTTCTTATCTCTAAGACATACTTCTTTTATCTTGTTGTTATGTGACTGAACAGTGAATATTGGGGTGTGTAGGAGGATGACAAAACTTATATTGAGGAAATCTCTCGGCTCTTTTCTGGAGAATGAAGCTTCTGATAAGGAGTTTCCACCTGATGTGTGAAAGATTCACTCCACACCTAAGAAAAAAAAGGTTAAAACTATTTACTCTTTTAACTTTGATCTGCTGTATATTTTTACCAACTATTGCAGAAAACTCTCTGTTCTTAAGTTTTATTTCAAGACTGAGAATATTATAGGCATGACCCTTGTTGGCTTCTATTCTATGTTGGAAGTTTCAAATGGAAGATTTGATTACTCGTCAGCACGACCCACCACTAGTTGTCATCCGTGTTTGATCGTTGAGTAACCAAGAAACACTGATTCCAAATAGGGATGGACTTCAGTTATTTTCTCGGTTCTGGTTCGAGTTTGGTTCGGATTTGATTATTTCGGTTCTAGTATTTCTCCAACTGAAGTATATCATAGTTAGTTTAGTTTGGTTTGGTTTGTGGTTGGGTCATATTCGTATTTGGTTTGGTTTATTTTTTGGATCAGTGTAATTAGGTTCTTCTTTGTTTAAAATCATGAAAGCATATAACTATTTTTAGATTTCACAAAGATTATTACCTCTATATAAATAGTCTTCTGCATCGCGCTATAGTTCGTCTATTTTTAGAATTTGGTATTAAAAATATCACCTCAAACTATTTAAAATTGACACCACAAAAAGATCTGGATGCGAGAAAAAATATGTAGAAGACCTAGAAAAAAAAACACTATGGATAATAACTTATGGTTTTAATAGATTTTTTTTTTAAGTTGCAGGCTTAGATTTAACTATCCATGTTTACATATACAATATAAGAATACATACTTTTCTATTTTTTTCAAAATCAAATATTTTGATAATTACATATTAGGTTAGAAAATGTTAATGAATGTAAAATGAAAACTACGAGTTTTAGTATTAGAATTTTAGTATATTGGTATTACTAATATTTTTAATTTAAATAATTAAAAATCAACGTCGGCTTCTCCGTTCGGTTTTGGATGGCACTGAATTAAACCATTAGAATTGGAAAAATCTTCAACCAAACGATTTGAAATGTTAATGAATGCAAAATGAAAACTACGAGTTTTAGTATTAGAATTTTAGTATATTGGTATTACTAATATTTTTAATTTAGATAATTAAAAACCAACGTCGGCTTCTCCATTCGGTTTTGGATCGCACTGAATTAAACCATTAGAGTTGGAAAAATCTTCAACCAAACAATTTGAAATCCCTAAACTTTAAATCACACTCACTCTTGCAATACATATACACTTCTTGTGAAACGAAGAACTAAAGTAGGTAGAGATTCTTCTATATAGACTTTATTGATAACGTTAAATTATTTTTGACCAAAGGAATATAGCAAAAGTGATGGTCCAATTTAACCAGGCATACCAGATCTAGTTGGCACAGAGGGAACATCCGGGGAGACTAACGCCCTGATCCAGAGCGAACTCCATTGCGCAGAGCGCACTCCTTTAAACTCGGACCAGATTATAGATCTCGCCCTAACCATTCCCAAGGTAGTCAGGACAACGTCCCATCACCTTATAGTCTCCACTCGGATCACAAGCTTGCGTTACTAAGCTCGACAACAAGAACGTGTGAACTAAACTTATATATACATGAAGTAAAAACTTGTTTTATCCGATGTGTGACTTTTATTGTTGTAAAGTTAGACTGAAATTAAAACTGTACCGGATTAGACCAAATACAAATCCGGTTAATACTATTCTGTATCACTGGTTAACCAGAAGTAGAAAGGTATGATTCTGGTGGTAGATTGATTACCCATTTAATTTAGCATGCTCTCTCCCTTATACGCTGGACCGTAGAGCTCCTCGTAAGCCGTGGCGATAGCCGCTCCTGACTCGTCCGCGAGATATGGCGGGGGTATGAAACCCTCAAGAGGGGACGGTGGGTCGAAGACGGCGTTGGAGGTTATCTCCGGGTCTCATCGTCCAAGGAGAGGTTTGGTCTGAGGAGGAGGCGTTGAGGAGAGTAAGAGACGAGGGTCGCTTGAGTAATAAGAAGGAGAGGAGACAATAGGTTTCGTCGTTTCGAGGGGGTGGTGCGACAGGTTGTGTTTGGAGGAAGAGAGAAGAAAAAGAAGAGAGAGCTAAGTCCACAAGCCACTTTTCTCTCTCTTAACCCAAACTCTCTCTTCCATCTCTACATCTTCTCAGATCCCGTTTAGCTCCGGTGAAGGAGGCACCAGCGGTACGGCCGGTGTACGTTAGCTCCTCTCGCCGGAGGCATCTCTCTCCCTCCTCTCCCTTTTCCCTTTGCTTCCTCACCCACCTCTTCTTGCCGTCGACATGTCTGATTTTGTGGAAGGTCTCTTGCCGTCGGAACCCTAGAACTTCCCGGGAAGTGATAGATCTGGCGCTCGGGATGCTTACTGGAGAGTCAACGAGGCGGTTTAGGGTGGTGGTGTGAACGGAGTCGGCTTTTCGGGTGTGTCTCCGTCAGATCTCGTTTTCAACTTTGTAGATCTATACGGGGTTACGGCAGTGGTGGCGCGTGAGACTCGGTTCTGGTACTCTCCTCTGGTCTTTTCTTCTTGTTGCTTTAGCGAAGATTTCATCTTCGAGTTGGAGTGGAGCGTTCTGTTTCTCTAGTCGTCTGGATACTTGGCGTCTTGTATCAAGACTTGGTTTAACTGCGCTCGGTGGAGACGGCGGATCTCTTCGTCGGCGCGTACACAAAGGATTGGTGGTCGTGTGGCTGTTACTTCTCTGTGAGTCTTCGTGTGTTGCAAATGGATGTTTTGCCGCTTCTGTCGTCTATGGCAGGCATGGCTTCTCCTCCGGCAGCTTCTCTCTATTTGCTAGATCTCTCTCGTCTCCGTTTCATAGCCCAGCCTCTTCGCGAGAGGTCAGCGGCGTCTTCATTTCCGCTTTGGTGCTTGCTCTCGGTTCTCCACCGTAGTGTTGGCTGAAGCTCAAAGAGTACAGGATCAGGTTCTCTGCTCCGGACCGGAAGCTGCAGGTAGCATCATCTGAGTCTGTTGGTGTTGCGTGTAGCTTGGAGACCC
>OVBX01001397.1:0-26314 GCA_900406325.1 Erucastrum elatum | reverse complement strand
TTCTCTGTTACATAAAAGCATGAATCAGAAACTCTTCGTTGAGCAGACACTTACAGGATCCATTAAATGATTCTCATACTCATCGTCCGTGTATTTCAAGATATCAACTGACTGCAAGGAAAATAATATTAATACAGAAATTCTGAAAAGAGGTCAGAAGAAGCATAAACGAAGAGATGAGAGTAGGGGGAGTAACTCAAATGGGACACTGATCAAGTGGGGATATGTAAAAAGTAAAAAACCCTTGTTATATTTGGCAAAGGAATAGTCAGCTCTAGGTGGAACGCCATTTACCACTCTAACATGTAAAGATAAAATACATGTGGGGCTATTAGAATGCTCAAAGCTTTTTTTTACTGTGATAACGTTCCACTTCTTCTTACCCAATGGTAAAGCTGCAGATCATCTTTCCTAGCAGAACTTTTGATGGGAACCCATTGCCAAGCTACATGAAGGAGAGAAACAAGGCTTCTTACTTACCACTATCATCAAAACTCACTAAGAATCATTTTTATAAAAAACAGAGATAAATTAGTGACCTTCTCGTCAGGTAAGTGGGTAACGTCAATTGAAGGCATAAGTGGCGCAACGCCTCCCGTAAGCGCATAAACCTGCAATTTAACAAAAATATTAACACAGCTCAAGTCTGAGACTAAAAACAAAAACTCAATATATTCCAGGGCTTGCGGCTCAATAATTATCCTATACATGAATTACACATCCAGAGAACTCAATATCCCCACGAACCCCTGCTGCCTCATCTCGCTGTTCTCCACCATATGAGGAGGAACCGATGATCTTTTCCTCCAAATCGAGATCCCGCACTCCGTCGAGATGGCACAAATCGCGGACTCCACCGTCTCCGTCTTGTAAAACTCGATCATCTCCGGCTTCCGCACCGTCAGATCTCCCACCACGTGATACAGGAACACCGAAGACCATCGATCTAGGTGAAGATGACGACGAAACTTGATGAAATCGTGGGAAGCTTTGATGGAGACGATAGGTCTCATTTCGACAGAGAGAAAAAAAAGAGTAAACGATGGGATAGGGATAAGGTTAATTTAGTCATTTTCACATTAATGAAAAGTGTATTTATAAAAATGTCTCTGTACTAGTGGTATAACTGAAATGTGATACCAAAGAAAGTGTAAACATAAAATTTTCCCTTAGATAAGCAACAATGGTTAATTGTATATTAGCATCGAACTTTAGACTATTTACGACCAAACAGTATGGCTATAAGTGGCAAGAAAACAATGTCTGTTAGATGCTTTTTCAGTGATAAAAGTATTGTAATATCTGATTTCAAAAATATACATAGATCATAAGAACCCAAAATTGCAAAATTGGTTCATGTTAATACATGGATCATATAATTATACAAGTTATACACCAAAAACATTTTAAAATAATAAATATTATAAATATTTTTTATGAAAAATTAAATAATACCATATTTGAATAAATATTATAAATAATTTTGTTTTGAAAACTTAAATAATACAATATTTTATTTAGTTTATTTATTAGTGTACTCTGCAAAAATATAATATACTATGCATGTGGTTTTAGTCTCCTGCCCCAATTTAATAGTAAACCGGAGTGGGGTCAACTTAAAACGCAGCGTTTGTAAGTGTGAAGGTTTTTTTGTTCTTTTTTTTCTTAAAGTGCGACCATAAACTTCTCAGTCCTCCAAGCATTTTTTTTTTTGTTTTGTTTTCTAGCGTTCTCTCTCAGTCATGGAAGCTCGAAGCCCTAACAAGCGACTTCGCCGAGACCCTCCCTCTTCCTCAAGCCCAACCTCACTCCCTAGTGCTCCCGATTTAAACCAGAACAACGTCGATCTGATCATCTCCTCCTTCCTCTCGTTACCGGACTTGCCTTCGCCCTCCGTTAGCAACTCGTTCGATCGAGCGATTGAGAAACTATTGGAATCTTCCGCTGACGAATCCGCTCAGGACCGTATCAACGATCGCGGACTCCGACTCGCCTCGCTTCTTCACGAGTCGACCAAACGGTGCGCTCGGAAACTCGCCGCTGATCGCAATTCCAAATCGTGGCAACTCCCTTATGAACTCACAGTCCAGGTAGCGAATCGCCATTCTTATAGGGAATGTTTGCGGATTGTGTTTTATGTGAGTGATGTAAGCAGTTGAGGATTCTTAGGTCATGCATGTGAGTGATTCTCCATACATGTAAGTAATTGACCATGCAATTGAATGATTTTCTGTAGATGTAAGCAAGGGAGGATTCTTAGGTTATGCATTTGTGTGATTTCTCTGTAGATGTAAGCAATTGAGGATTATTAGGTAGTTAGGTTTTGCATTTGAGTGTTTTTTTTCCATTGTATGTAATCATTTGAGGATTCTTAGGTTATGCATTTGAATGATTTCTCTGTAGATGTAAGCAATTGAATATTCTTAAATTTATACACTGATCTTTGCAATTGATGTAAGCAATTGAGGATTCGTAGGTTTTTGCATTTGAATGATGTTCCATTGATGTAAGCAGTTTTTGGTTTTGTTGAGTAGTTTGATGGTCTGTGTTCCTTTTCTTGAAGTGGGAATCTGAGGGAAACGTTCTGTTGAAATGATGTCTCACCACGTACTGTTAATTTGTGATGGATTGATTATTCAGGTCTTCTCTATGCTTGATAAAAAATCTCTGATGCGAGCTTCAGCTTGTTGCACCATGTTCAAAAAATGTGCCATGGACCCTTTATGTTACTCTCACATAGAATTGCCTGGAATTGCTGGAAACAGAACTCTGCGTCGTATGCTCCTTAATGCTGGAAAGGAACTCAGGTTAAATGTTTTTTTTTGTCTTCAATCTTTTTTAGTACCCCTCCTTTCTTCTTGATTCAAATGTATTACCTACTGAAAGTTTCTCCTTTTCTTTTTTTGCTTTTTTTTTTTCTATCTTGTTGTATCTAATCATCTCTTTGGGGTTTTGTTGATTCATGATGCAGATCCCTTGTAATTGGTTGCCGTGATGAAACTTCAAAATCTAAGCTTTCAGGATCCTGTCTTGCCCCACTTTCCTATAATCATGGTTTTCTGGGGTATTTACTTTATTACCAGAACTCTATTGGCCTAACATCCATACATAGAAGTTGGTTCTATGGTTTTCTAATTTGGTGGTGTTGTTTATTTTTTTTTCCATTAAATAAGGAAACTCTTGAGAAGCCTACACCTTTACGATAACAAATGGTTGGACAAAAATTGCTTACTCCGTACCTTGTCTGAATGTTCTAATCTAACCGAACTGAAGATGGTTGGATTGTGAGTCAGTCTCCATTCCTTTTTAGCTTTTCATTGTTTGTTCATTTGCTACCTCTTATCTCTGTCTATTTTAGAATTTACTAGTTCCATCTGTACCATTTTGATAAGATCCAAGAATTTATGCATTCAATCACCAAAGCTCCTTTACTCTAGAAACTCCAGAATGTCTAAACCTGATCTGCCTAGTTCCCTTGTAAACCTACACCAAGCGACTTGAAAGTCTATTGTTGAGCTTCCAAGTCTTTATTCACCTCATAGGCTAGTTACAGTAGCCATAAGCTGGACTAATAGGAAAGCGTCGTCATATTTTCTCATTTTCTGCAATATTTGTGTGTTTTCCATACAGGTATGCATTCGATAAAGTGTTGGACTTGCTTACAAGCAAATGTGAGCATCTGTTCTTAGAGTATAAGCTCGGATACGGTAAAGTTTTTCTACTATGATACTTTGGTTTTGCTGTCCTATCATGTTCGCTTAAGCTAACCCTAATGTGTGACAGGTAGATTGACCTTTAACCATGCTCCCCTTGAGAGAAATTGCCGTTATTTAACTTCACTATCATTTATAGGTTTCGATCTAGGTGATGTGAAAACATACCATCTTGTCAAGGTATGGTTGGGTTGGTTTTCTGCTGTCTTTTCTGTTTATAATCTCACAATATCGGAATGATGTTTTGCAAGGTTTGACTAAACTCAAGTATCTGAACATATCCAGGACATATAGTATCAGTGGTGGCTTTTTGAGGTTTATGTTGTCGGAGAAAAAATTAATGATGAAATATCGTTCTTAAGTAAAAATTCTTATGGCTGAGATTTTTGTTTTTTATGGTATAGTCATTTCAGCAATAACTTCAAAGGCTCTCTGCTCGAGACTCTAATAATGCGAGACTGCGATTCCCTGGAGGAGGTAAAATGAACTTCGTATAACAACATTTTTTCTTACGTTGCCTCGTATTAAAATGTCCAGAACAAACTTCAGATCCATTCAACACATTGTAAGTTCTTAATAAAGACACTACTAGTGTTGGTAGAAATCTGGTGGTGACAGGTGATTTTGTTTACTCATTAACAGGACGTTTCAAATGACCGCGGTTTAATTAATGACGGCAGGAGATGTCGCAAACCAAAGTAGCTGACCATTTCTTGTTGTTTACCCATTTGTGATTTGACAAACATGACTTGGTTAGTGATGCAATTGTGTGTTGTAGGTTTCCTCTGGAAGAGCTGAGAGAAAGAAGACCAGGTCTCACATTTGTGGCAGATTTTAGGTCACCATCACCTTCATCTTCTTCTTCATCTTCGCCATATTCTTTATCATCTTCTTCTACATCGCTTTCGCCATCATCATCATCATCATCAAGGTTAATCAATTGGTTCTTTGTGCTTTCAAAAATAAATGATTAGGAATTGACTTTAAATGATTTGTTGCTTCTTTTGGCAGTGAAAGTGAGGACGAGTAATCGGCTATTACTACTGTTGACTTGTGAGTTGTGATAATGGTTTCTTTTTTTTTTCTTCTGTTGTATAAGATAATAGCAGCCATATGTTTTCTGCTCTCTTTTTGGATCATGGACTCATTGAGGAGGATATGCATTCTAGTTTCCGAATGAACCCATTGAAAAAAAAAAATCAATGAACGTAAGAACTTAAGAAATTAACTTTACATCAACACAACATTTTTACAAAAAGATTTGAAGAAACTGTCGAATTTTATAATTAATTTTTTTGAATCGTATTTTTATTGTTTGGACCAATTCTGTATGTGTTAATTCGAGAATGATGGATGGATCATAGTCTTTACCTATAGGCTATAGATAGCTTCTTTTTTTTTCTTTTCAGATTCTCGAATTTGTAAAGTGGCCGTGGCGCCGGATCATATAGGCTTTAGCTATAGATCGTCAAATTTGTACAGTGGCTGTGGTGGTTCATACAGATTTTACCTCTAGATCGTCAAATTTGTACAGTGGCCGTGGCCGTTGCCGTTCATACAGACTTTACCTATAGATCGTCAAATTTGTATAGTGGCCATGGCGGATGATGATAGGCTAGACCTTAAACTAAATATGCTATATTGCTATAGTATATACTTCTATTAAAATATATATATTTATTTATTTTAATTCAAAATGGATAGTAAAACACAGTTTTATCTAGCAAAATTTGAAACAATTACCTTAATAAGTTTATTATGGGTCAAATTAATGAACTATTTTAAAACCACCTCATTCTTCTGTTATTTGACGGAATCTAGACGTGGGTTGTTTAAGTTTAGACCTAAATGACATGATTCATTCAGATATATTTGATTTAATATGAAATAGTTTAAGAATCATTTCAGTTTGAGGATCAAATAAGACTATTTTTAGTGAAAAATTTGAAAAAAAAAATCAAATTTGTCATTATCAGCATTGACTCTCTCTCTTTCTACTTAATCTAGATTGATTTTTTAAAACCTTTTCCAATAGTTTCTATCTCGTTGGTTTAAAATCAAATTTGTCTTTATCAGCATTGACTCTCTCTCTTTCTACTTACTCTAGATTGTTTTTTTAAAACCTTTTCCAATAGTTTCTATCTCGTTGGTTTCTTGGGAAGAATTGTTCAAATTCCAGAATTTTGTATAAATCCTAATTCATTACGGTATTATCTTAACCAGTAACACATTATTTCTCGTTATCATCGTGTATCAATTTTATTGAGTTTACAGTCATATTGAGCATTGTTTTGTAGTATTAGATATAACAGAGTGTTATTTGTTGTATCAATGTAGCACTTTGTAGAATTGCTTATGTTTGTTAAACAGTAAATGTTATAACTGAACTTTATTAGATAAAATTGCTAAAATAAGCAAAATATAAGATAATTAACTAGATATCGCTGTAATTTACAAATGAAAGGAGGAACCTGTATTTTACAAACAAAATTAGGAAGTTAACATATTTCACAAACAAAAGAAGAAAATTTGAAACTGAAAAAGCAGTTGAAATTTCCAAATTCTACTGTCTGAAAAAGATATCATCGGCTCAAAATATGATAAAAAGATCAACATCCCTTATTCAAAAGCAGCAGTTACACATGTTTTCACCGACAATCTCGGTCCAAACAAAGAATACATTTAGAGGGGTGTATTCAATTGAAAGTTTTAAATGATTTGTATTAAAATATTAAATCAACTGCTATTCAAACATAAATTTTAAAAAGTTATATAAAATTCATTTTTATTGAATTTGACATTTTGTAAAGTACTCTGAAATCCATTGTTATTAAAAATATTTTAATCTGTGATGTTTTAAAATTTTAGGTGATTTTACGGTGTTTGGACGAAGTTTCTTACTTAACTCAATTTCTATGGTATTAGATGATATTCTAAAATACTTTAACAAAAATCACATATATTTCTGTAACTTATTAAAATCATCTAAAACCTTATTAAAAATCAAATCACATTAAATATTAAATTGAATATACCTAGCAAGTGTAGAACAAGGTGATGAGAGATGACATGAACTCATCCTTCTTGGTTACAAACGCAGCATTGGGCGACATATCCATATTAGTATCAGGTTTTCATCCCAGTTACCTAATTTTAAGTAGATTTTTATAAAATATACCTTTGCAACATATAATAAATACTTTAAAAGCAATAATTATATAATTCAATGAATTCGAGAAACAAAAATAAAAGAAAAAAGAAAATTCATTTTTTCGTATTGAATTTTATGAATTTGAAAAACAAAAATAAAAGAAAAAAATAAAAGAAAATTCATGTTTTCGTATTGAACACAATCGGCTGTAGTTTAGAAAGAAAAAAATCATTTTAGTTACTATCAAAGACTCAAAGTTATATTTTTAGAAAATGTTTATGATAAAACGAGTATATTATCTTTTAAAAGAATAAAAATGTAAGTAGTAATTTTGTGGTAAAAATAATGATTTTATAAATTAAACATCAAAAACTTTAGTTAAAGTTTACAAGATATTTATATTAACCCTAGTACTCCATCCGTTTTCGAATAAGTGTAACTATGACAATTTTCACACAGATTAAGAAATTTGTTGAAATATATGCAAATTGTTATTAATTACACTTCTTTGACTAATAATATTTTAAATAAATAAAATTATTTATAAAATCAATGCAGTTTTCAATTAATTTTCAGTTGAAATTAAATATAATTTGCATTAGAATTGTAAAATGATAAAAAAAAAAAACAGATAAAATGACACTTGTATACTTATTTGAAAACAGAGAGAATATTATTTATATAATTAGGAGGACTGGGGAGAAAACAAATTCTCATTCAACGTTCGGTTTCATTGATTCTCCAACGAACCCCATCCAAAACCCTAGTTCCCTCCACGCTCCTTTCGTTTCCAGAATCCTCTCCGAGCTCCATTGCCTCCTCCTTCCATGGACAACTCGAAAAAGCTCTCGCCTCTGTTCAGGAACGTCTCGTGGATCGAACACTCCAACTCGCGTCCATTCTCGTGGAATCCACTAAACGCTCCTTCCGCAAGCGAGCTTCCGTTCACAGCTCCAGTTCCTGGTTGCTCCCTCCCGAACTCACAATCAAGGTAATCAAACTGATTATAGAGCTTTCTAGGGTTGGAGTTTGATGATATGTTTGCTTGAGTGATTGTGTAGGTCTTTTCGATGCTTGATACAAAGTCTTTAATGCAAGCGGCTGCGTGCTGCACCATGTTCACAACTGTGCGATGGATCGTTTTTCTTACGTCCACGTCGACTTGACGACCTGTACTAGCCAAGTTGACAGGAAAGTTGTGTATACTATGATCGATCGGGCTGGCAAAGAAATCAGGTGAGAGTTTCTTTTGTCTTCAGGCAATCAACTTTGTAACCTTTAAAATATTTTTTTTGAAGGAAAATAAAACTTTGTGACTTGTAGGATATAACAAGAGATCATTTGTTTGCTTTTTGTATTGAATGTTTATATTAATGCTTATAGATCCCTCAAGCTTGGCAGTCTTGCTCGCCCACGTTGGTCTGATTCTATAAACATAAGTTCATTTGGTATGGCTTCTTTGAACACTGGTCAAATATTTACTTACATCATCGTTTATATATATATATTTCTTTTACGTACATACGTCATACGATGATTAATTATTTCTTATGGCTTGGTTTTCAGTTTTTTAAATTTCATCATCAAAACCTGTTATTATTATCTTGCCTTGTCCACTGTCCAGTCTTAATTGACCTACATACTGGAGATGTTAATGTTGTTATTGAATATGGTTTTGTAAGAAAGGAAATACTTAGACCATGAATAATATCCCAATGCATTCTCATTAGTACTGTACGTTGAAATCTTCCGTCGATGCATGGTGTATTTGAAAGTGATTCAGAGAAGGTTTTCCTGCTCAATAATTGTTGCTTTGTTATCATGTTCATTTAATCTTCTTATTTGGTATTATCATTTTCCATTCAACCAGGAGGCGTTTGAGAAGCCTGGGGCTTTACAATATCAGATGGGAGAACCTTAGTTCCTCATTCTCGATGTTGTCATATTGTTCGAATCTCACTGATCTGAGGATTGTTGGATTGTAAGTTGTCTTAGAGTGCCTTGGGAACATTTTTAAGAACTTACGTAAAAGAAAAATTCATAATTTGGGAACCTAAACTATGTAAAAAAATTGGGGTTAAAGTCAATGTGCTTCGCCCAAATCCGGCCTTGGCTTTTACAGAACTTCAATAGTCTTTTGTTGTTGTCTGCAGAGTTCTTGTACACTGAAGTACCTGAATTTGTCTAGATCGCCTACAATCAATGGTCGTTTTCTGAGGTGCTAATGCAAAACTTTTACAGTGCAATTTCCTCCAGATGTACTTATTGTTAAAATTTCACATAATTCGAAAATATTGTTGGTAGGGATTTGGTAAATAGCTGCAAAGAGAATCCACTCAGGACTCTAATAATGCGCAACTGCCTTAAACTACAGAAGGTAAAGCTCATAACAATTTTTGGGTTGTTTCATCAGTCTTGCTTTATCGATCCTCACATTGATGTTTCAGAAAAAAGTCGTGGAACTCTGTAAATCATTACTCAAAGGATAGTTGAAATCCATTCGGCACACTGTAAGTTTTCTTTAGAGAATCTATGGCCCCTCAAAAAGTACAAGTCTGGTTTACTCTTAATCGTCTTCTTCTTGGTTATTCTAAATAGGATGTTTCAAGTAACAGAGGCTTAGCTTCTGCTAATGGCATGAGATCTTACAATCCAAAGTAACTGATCGACCCTTCATTGTTTACATTTTACCAATTATTTACCAACCGCTCACTGAGTTGTATTCCACAAAAAAATTGTGTGTTGTAGGTTTCCTCTAGAGGAGCTGAAAAAAGAAAGATCAGATGTTACACTTGTGGCGGATTTTCCATTAAAAAGGTCTTCTCTTCTCCATCGATTACTATCATCTTAAAAAAGTTTGACTAAAGGAATCAGAGAAATGAAAATGAGGGGGTTTTGTGTCTTGCAAAATGCAGGTCAGGAATGCATCATCCTCGGATTACTCATCAGAAGATGACTTGGGATGGGACGTTTATGTTTTGATGGTTGGACCTTTTTAGAAAATTGGTTGTGTGTGATAGCTTTGATTTTAGTCAAATCTTGAAGAAACAGAGTAAACTTAAACAATAATTAAGACTTAGAGATTTTTGTTGGCAGTTGACATTGCCTAGTAAGTGATGGAGCCTCAACTCCTACTAACAAGGAAACATGTGAAATGGAAGAGATGGTTTCCGTAACAGAGGGGAGACCATTTCTCTTCTTATTGGCAACTGAAACAAATAAAAAAATGACAAATTTAAAATAAAGACATACATAGCCCTTTTTTCAAAAATAAAATAAATAAAGACATACATGTTGATTACATGTATTTTTGGTTTACCATCTTGGTTCAGTTTGATCTTTTGCAGTTTGGCTATGTGCTCTCATCATTACCCCGCCCTCCGAAAGTGAGCTTGTCCGTAAGATCGATGGTTGTCTCTCATTATCTTGGAATACGTCGTTTATGTCTGCACCTTCCATGAGCAACAATTGGCAAGTGCGATATATATACCCCAGTGTATACCTTTCATCAACGATGAAACATTGACCAAGACTAGGCTTATGTTTCATTCCCAACACAATCTCTTGAGTGCATTTGCGAGGTTGATCACGAGGATAAGCAGAATAAGAGTTAGTTGTTCATGAGTACGTGCGACACTCAGGGGCGAACCTAGGCTATTAATCTAATGGGTGCACCATTATTGCTAAAATAGGAAAAGACAAAAGAAGGAAATGAACCTTGGTTTAAGTATGTGCTAATTCAACTCTATAATAAAGTTAATCTATCATAGAATAATTTTTTTTTAAACACTCGAGATAGTTTTAGAGTAAAATATAGAAAAAAATATTGTTCCATTTCATTTTGGTCTTTAATAGCTTTCTCTGGTTTTATTTTATAATCAACTAAATATCAGTTACAAATTTGGCAGGCTTTTAAAATTGCTTAATACTATATATAATTTATGTCCGATATGTCAAGGTTCAAAACAGAGTCAAGAAAAATGGTATTCCAGTGTAATAAACCAAAATTCAGTGTGCTGTGCACATTTTAGATTGAGAATTTTTTAAAGGCACACTATTATGTAAAAATGAGGATGATTGGTTGGATTATACATACATAGTTTTTGTTGTAGGATTTAACATGTTTTTTTATTATTTTAACTTTGTGTTAATGTACTGTAAAAATATACTAATTAAGAAATATATAATATGAACAAAAAAAATGATTGTTTAATATTAGTGATTTAAAAAAAAATAAAGTACTAAATTAAAACTCAACCAATTGTCACCAATATAAATTTGATGTACTATTATGTAATATTTAAATGATTTCACCCTGTATAGCGCGAGTTTTTTAACCTAGTTTCAATATACCTTGTTTCATTTGTGGGATGACATTTGAGAGACGAGAGAGTCTCAAAATATAGAAGAAGAGAACTGATGGGAAATCATTTGCAAGAATTCACTTTATTTATTGGAGGGACTAACCCATTTTTAAAGTTTCATTAGTATAGGGGAATCATTTCCTTTTCCCTTTTTACTTGTTTCATATTTTCAGAAAATATAATAATTCAACATACATGCAGCATTATTCACTAGAACAATTAATCTTTTTCTCTAGATAATATTCATCTCACGATATCATAAACTTATATTCATTTATATTAGCTTTCAAAATTACATATTCTGATTTTTTTGAAACGATTCTTTCTTTTTTTGTTAAGTGCCATGAAAACTTCTAGTGACTGCATCTAGACTGTCGAATGGGTGTCACTACATAGGGTTTGGTTCAGCTGCGACTCCTCGTCACATCCGCATCCGTCACACACTGTTTTTTTTGGAACCGCACCCAGGGTGTTGGGTAGTCTCATGTTTGAACTCTTCTCCCTCCTATATCGTCCCGACATTGTTTTTGTTTGTTTGTGTGAGAGAAGAAGGGAGAGTCTCAATATATAGAAGAAGAGAACTGGTGGGATGACATTTGAGAGACGAGAGAGTCTCAATGTATAAGAAAAGAGAATTGGTGGAAAGTCATTTGCAATAATTCACTTCATTTATTGGAGGCACCAACCCACTTTTGAAGTTTCATTAGTATAGGAGAATCATTTATTTTTCTCTTTTTACTTGTTTCTTTGTTTCAGGAAATATAATTATTCAACATACGTATCAATCACTGAAACCGTTAATCTTTTTCTCTAGATAATATTCAACTCGCGATATCATAAACTTATATTCATTTATATTTTCTTTCAAAATTACAGATTGTTAATTTTTTTTTGAAATGTTTCTTTCTTTTTTGTTAAGTGTTATGAAAACTTCTAATGACTGCATCTAAACCGTAGAATATACATTTCAAGATCCATTGATCACATGAGATAACCTCTAGCAATAATTCACATGAGGGGTGTCACTAAATAGTGTTTGGTTCAGCTGCGACTCCTCATCGTATCCGCATCCGTCACACACTGTTTGTTTTAGAACCTCACCCGGGGTGTTGGGTAGTCCCATGTTTGAACTCTTCTCCCTCCTCGTCCCGACATTTTTTGATTTGTTTGTGTGAGAGAAGAAGAGAGAGTCTCAATATATAGGAGAAGAGAACTGGCGGGATGAAATTTGAGAGACGAGAGAGTCTCAATATATAGAAAAAGAGAACTGGTGGGAAATCATTTGCAATAATTCATTTCATTTATTTAAGGGACCAAACCACTTTTGAAGTTTCATTAGTATATGAGAATCATTTCTTTTTCCCTTTTCACGTGTTTCATTGTTTCAAGAAATATAATAATTCAACATACATGCAATATCAATCTCTGGAACCGTTAATCTTTTTCTCTAGACAATATTCATCTCACGATATCATAAACTTATATTCTTTTCCATTTGCTTTCAGAATTACAGGTTCTTATTTTTTTTTTTTTGAAACGTTTCTTTCTTTTTTGGTAAGTGCTATGAAAACTTCTTGTAACTGCATCTACACTGTTGAATATACAATTCAAGATCCATGTAACACATTAGATAACCTTTGGCAATAATTCACATAAGGGGTGTCACTACATAGGGGTTCAGCTGCGACTCCTCGTCGCATCTGCATCCGTCACACACTGTTTTTTTTGGAACCGCACCCGGGGTGTTGGGTAGTCCCATATTTGTACTATTCTCCCCCATATATCGTCAAGACATTGTTTTTGTTTGTTTGTTTGTTTGTGTGAGAGAAGAAAAGATAGTCTCAATATATAGGTGAAGAGAACTGGTGGGATGACATTTGAGAGATGAGAGAGTCTCAATATATAAAAGAAGAGAAATGGTGGAAGTCATTTGCAATAAGTCACTTCATTTATTGGAGGGTCGACCAAGCCACTTTTGAAGTTTCATAAGTGTAGGGGAATCATTTCCTTTTCCCTCTTTACTTGTTTCATTGTTTTAGGAAATATAATTATTCAACATACATGCAGTATCAATCACTGAAACCGTTAATCTTTTTCTCTAGACAATATTAAACTCACGATATCATAAACTTATATTCATTTCTATCTGCTTTCAGAATTACAGATTCTTAACTTTTTTTGAAATGTTTCTTTCTTTTTTGTTAAGTGCTATGAAAACTTTTATTGACTGCAATTAGACTGTAGAATGTACAATTCAAGATCCATGTAACACACGATAACCTATGGACATAATTCCCAAGAGGGGTGTCATGACATAGAGTTTGGTTCAACGATTCCTCGTCGCATCTGCATCCCTCACACAGTGTATTTTTTGGAACTGCACCTAGGGTGTTTGGTAGTCCCATGTTTGAACTCTTCTCCCTCTTTTATCATCCCATCATTGTTTTTTTGTTTGTTTGTGTGAGAGAAGAAGAGAGAGTCTCAATATATAGGAGAAGAGAACTGGTGCAATGACACTTGAGATACGAGAGAGTGTCAATATATAGAAGAGGAGAATTGATGGGAAGTCATTTGCAATAATTCACTTTATTTATTGGAGGGACCAACCCACTTTTGAAGTTTCATTAGTATAGGGGAATCATTTCCTTTTCCTTTTTACTTGTTTCATTGTTTCAAGAAATATAATAATTCAACATACATGCAATATCAGTCAATGGAACCGTTAATCTTTTTCTCTAGATAATATTCAACTCATGATATCATAGACTTATATTCATTTCTATTTCTATTTGCATTCAAAATTACAGATTCTTTTTTTTTTGAAACGGTTCCTTTTTTTGTTAAGTGCTATGAAAACTTCTAGTGACTGCATCTAGACTGTCGAATATACAATTCATGATCCATGTAACACATGAGATAACCTCTGGCAATAATTCACATGAGGGGTGTTACTACATAAGGTTCGGTTCAGAAGCGACTCCTAGTCGCATCTGCATCCGTCACACACTGTTTTTTTTTGGAACCGCACCCGAGGTGTTGGGTAGTTCAATGTTTGAACTCTTCTCTCTCCTATATCTTCCCAGCATTGTTTTTGTTTGTTTGTGTGAGAGAAGAAGAGGAGTGTCAATATATAGAAGATGAGAACTTGTGGGAAGTCGTTTGCAATAGTTCACTTCATTTATTGGAGGGACCAACCCACTTTTGAAGTTTAATTAGTATAGGAGAATCATTTCCTATTCTATTTCTACTTGTTTCATTGTTTCAGGAAATATAATTATTCAACATATATGCAGTATAATTTATTGGAACCATTAATCTTTTTCTCTAGACAATATTTAACTCATGATATCATAAACTTATATTTATTTCTATTTACTTTCAAAATTACAGATTCTTAATTTTTTTTGAAACTTTTCTTTCTTTTTTGTCAAGTGGTATGAAAAGTGCTAGTGACTGCATCTACACTGTCGAATACACAATTCAAGATCCATGTAACATATAAGATAACCTCTGATAATAATTCACATGAGGGGTGTTACTACATAGGGTTTGGTTTAGCTGCGACTCCTCGTAGCATCTGAACCCGTCGTCACACACTTTTTTATTTAACCGCACCCGGGGTGTTGGGTAGTCCCATGTTTGAACTCTTCTCCCTCCTATATCGTCCCAACATTGTTTTTGTTTGTTTGTGTGAGAGAAGAAGAGAGAGTATCAATATATAGAAGAGGAGAACTGGTGGGATGACATTTGAAAGACGAGAGAGTCACAATATATATAGAAGAAGAGAACTGGTGGGAAGTCATTTGAAATAATTCACTTTATTTATTGGAGGGACCAACCCACTTTTGAAGTTTCATTAGTATAAGGAAATCATTTTCTTTTTACTTGTTTCATTGTTTCAGGAAATATAATAATTCAACATACATGCAATATCAATCAATGGAACCGTTAATCTTTTTCTCTAGACAATATTCATCTCACGATATCATAAACTTATATTCATTTATATTTGCTTTCAAAATTACAGATTCTTATTTTTTTTGAAACATTTCTTTCTTTTTTGTTAAGTGGTATGAAAACTTCTAATGACTGCATCTACACTGTCGAAAACATACAATTCAAGATCCATGTAACACATAAGATAACCACTGACAATAATTCACATGAGGGTTGTTACTACATAGGGTTTTGTTTAGCTGCGACTCCTCGGTCGATCCGAATCTGTCATACACTGTTTTTTTTTTGGAACCGCACCCGGGGTGTTGGGTAGTCCCATGTTTGAACTCCTCTCCCTCCTATATCGTCCCAACATTGTCTTTTGTGTGAGAGAAGAAGAGAGAGTCTCAATGTATAGAAGAGGAGAACTGGTGGGATGACATTTGAAAGACGAGAGAGTCTCAATATATAGAAGAAGAAAACTGGTGGGAAGTCATTTGCAATAATTCACTTTATTTATTGGAGGGACCAACCCACTTTTGAAGTTTTATTAGTATAGGGGATCATTTCCTTTTTCTTTTTACTTGTTTCATTGTTTCAGGAAATATATAATTCAACATACATGCAGTATCAATCACTGGAACCATTAATCTTTTTCTCTAGACAATATTCATCTCATGATATCATAAACTTATATTCATTTCGATTTGCTTTCAAAATTACATATTCTTAATTTTTTTTGAAACATTTCTTTCTTTTTTGTTAAGTGGTATGAAAAATTCTAGTGACTGCATCTACACTGTCAAAAATATACAATTCAAGATCCATGTAACACATAAGATAACCTCTGACAATAATTCACATGAGGGGTGTTACTACATAGGGTTTGGTTTAGCTGCGACCCTTCATCCGATCCAAATCTGTCATACACCGTTTTTTTTTGGGAACCGCACCCGAGGTGTTGGGTAGTCCCATGTTTGAACCCTTCTCCCTTCTATATCGTCCCAACATTGTTTTTTGTGTGAGAGAAGAAGAGAGGGTCTCAATATATAGAAGAGGAGAACTGGTGGGATGACATTTGAAAGACGAGAGAGTCTCAATATATATAGAAGAAGAGAACTGGTGGGAAGTCATTTGCAATAATTCACTTTATTTATTGGAGGGACCAACCCACTTTTGAAGTTTCATTAGTATAGGGGAATCATTTCCTTTTCCTTTTCACTTGTTTCATTGTTTCAGGAAATATAATAATTCAACATACATGCAATATCAGTCAATGGAACCGTTAATCTTTTTCTTTAGATAATATTCAACTCATGATATCATAGACTTATATCATTCTATTTGCTTTCAAAATTACAGATTCTTATTTTTTTTGAAACGTTTCATTCTTTTTAGTTAAGTGCTATGAAAACTTATATTAACTGCATCTAGATTGTCGAATATACAATTCAAGATCCATGTCCATGTAACACATGAGATAACCTCTGGCAATAATTCACATGAGGGGTGTCACGACATAGGGTTTGTTCAGCTGCGACTCCTCGTCGCATCCGTCACACACTGTGTTTTTGGGAACCGAACCTGGGGTGTTAGGCTAATTCCATGTTTGAACTCTTCTCCCTCTTATATCATCCCGCCTTTTTTTGTGTGAGAGAAGAAGAGAGACTCTCAATATATAGGAGAAGATAACTGGTGGGATGACATTTGAGTGACGAGAGAGTCTCAATGTATAGAAGAAGAGAACTGGTGGGATGTCACTTGCAATAATTCACAACCCACTTTTGATGTTTCATTAGTGTAGGGGAATCTTTTCCTTTTCCTTTTTTACTTGTTTCATTGTTTCAGGAAATTTAATAATTCAACATACATGCAATATCAATCACTGGAACCATTAATTTTTTTCCCTAGACAATATTCATCTCACGATATCATAAAGTTATATTCATTTCTATTTGCTTTCAAAATTACAGATTCTTATTTTTTTTTAAACGTTTCTTTCTTTTTTGTTAAGTGCTATGAAAACTTCTAGTGGCTTCATCTAGACTGTCGAATATACAATTCAAGATCCATGTAACACATTAGATAACCTCTGGCAATAATTCACATGCAGGGTGTTAATACATAAGGTTTGGTTCAGCTGCAAATCCTCGTTGCATCCGCATCACACACTATTTTTTTTGGAACCGCATTAGGGGTGTTGGGTATTCCCATGTTTGAACTCTTCTCCCTCCTTTATCGTCCCGACATTGTTTTTGCTTGTTTGTGTGAGAGAACAAGAGAGAGTCTAAATATATAGAAGAAGAGAACTGGTTGGATGACATTTGAGAGACGAGAGAGTCTCATTATATAAAAGAAGAGAACTGGTGGGAAGTCATTTGCAATAATTCACTTCATTAGTTAGAGGGACCAACAGACTTTTGAAGTTTCATTAGAATAGGAGAATCATTTTCTTTTCCCTTTTTACTTGTTTCATTGTTCCAGGAAATATAATAATTCAACATACATGTAGTATCAAACACTTGAATCGTTAATCTTTTTCTCTAGACAATATTCAACTCACAATATCATAAACTTATATTCAATTTTATTTGTTTTCTAAACTCGAAAATTAGAATAAGAAATATACAATATATTCTTTACATTTATTTATAAAAAAGAATAAAGTAAATCCAAAACTAGGATAAAATATATATAAATATATGAAAATATAAAATATTATATTTTTACAAAAAGGAGTTAAATAAATAAATTCTGAAAATAGAGTACGATAATATATTATAAAAGAAAATATAAAATATTACATCTTTATATTTAGTTTTACAAAAAAATTGAAAATTAGATAAAGTATACAATATAAAAAAACCAATATTAAATTTTTACATTTATTTTAAAAAGGTTAAATAAATAAACTTGAAAATCAAAATGAGAAAATATACAATGTAAGAAATGCTAATATTAAGTTAAATAAATAAACTTGAAAAGTAGAATGATAAAATATACAATATAATAATATAATAATATTATATTTCATTTTAGAAAGAAAAGTACTTATGTGAGGATACAAACCTCTTTTTCAAAAAAAAAATCTTGTGGCTCATTAAATCATCTGACCGGAAATATAATTTTGATCGGAAAAGAAAGCAGCAAAGACCATAAGCGTAATCTGGGTAATATAAAATATATTAGCGTAATAAGGACAGAATCTGTCGACAAAAATGTATATTACCTAAAAATCAAATATAATTAGTTTTAATCTAAAATCATTCTGTTTTAAAAAAATGAATTATAAACAAAATCAATAGCATAAAATCCTTCTTCTAAAAAAAGCCACATGACATTATTACTAGAAAAAAAAACAAATAATAAGTAATAAAAACAACTATGGTAATATTATCATTTGCTGTAAAAGAAAAACAAATTAGAATAAATAGATATACAATGTAAGAAAAATAAACAATAAGTAAATATACAATTAAAAATGAAAAAAAACTAAATTAAACATCTAACTTAAAAATGAATAGTCAAATAAATAATAAGTAATTATACAATATAAGAAATAAAAATATTATATCAAAAATTTATTGTAATATTCGAAAATAAATTTATAATATAAAATAAATAAGTAAACACACAGTATAAGAAAAAAAATTATATATTACATTAAATATCTAATGTAATATTATCATATAATCCAACTCTTTGAAGATTTTTTCAATCCATTTGATATTTAATCAAAAAGTATTATCATATGATATAAAAGCAAAATATTAGAGCAAGTAAATATACAACTAAGAAAAAACAAATTAAACATCTATCTGAAAAATTTATAGTAAAATAAATAATAGATAATAAATAAAAATAGATTATTAAACATTAATCATAATATTAGAATATGTAAAAATACAATATAAGAAAAATAAATAATAACTAAATATACAATGTAGGAAATGGAAAGAAAATTTATACGTCTACTTGAAAAATATAAAGTAAAATAAATAATAATTAGATATACAATATAAAAAATAAAAATATTACATTAATTATAATATTAGATAAGTAAATATAAAATATAATAAAATAAATAAGAAGTAAATGTATTATAAAAGAATTGAAAAAACTACACTAAACATATATCTGAAAATGTATAGTCAAAATAATAAATAAATATACAATATAATAAATAGAAATATTTATTAAACATCTATCGTAATATCACAATTTGATATAAAAGTAAAATAATTAGAATAACTAAATATACAATATAAGAAAAAAATACTTAATCAGAAAATATACAATATAAGAAATAAAAAAGTACATTAAACATATAACTGTTATGTTTAGTAAATATAAATATACAATATAATAAAAAACATACAATATAAGAAAAATAAATATTACATTAATCATCTATCATAATATTATCATTTGATATAACAGAAAGAAACTTAGAATACGTAAATATACAATATAAGAAAAAATAAACGATAAATAAATATACAATTAAGAAGCCACATGAAATTATTACTCTATGACTCATTACCAAATTATTAAAAGAAGCAAAAAATACAGTAAAAATAATAAACATATACAAAATATAAGATATGGAAATACACATTAAACATAATGTATAGTTTTATATGTTTAAACTTGAAAATTTTCAAATTTTGATATAATGTTCCAAGGTTTAATGCAGCTGTCACCTTTGTATATTGATCAACTCCGCAAATGATCCAGCTGCATTTAACCATGTTTCTGAGGAAGATAGAAGTCTTTTTCTTTTCTCTTTTGTGTCATATTTATATCTATATTACAATGCAAAAAAATTGGTTTTTCATGTCTTCTATAGGTTGGTGCGGATGGTAACAAATTACCAGACTATGCGGAGAATTCATAGAAGAAACATTGCACATCAATAGGCCAGAGACCATCTCTTCTTAGCCTTCCAAGGAAACAATTAATGTTTAATCTAATTTTTGTGTACATAAATAAGTAAACTAAAAGCTGAGGGTTTAGTCTTTTGTAAAAATTTGTGGATTTGGCGCCATGACGGTTCTTAAGATAGACATTTTGAGTAGGTTTCATCGCAGTGTAATACATGATTTTTTAGAAACCCAATAGGTATGATTTCTCTGTGATGATCTTCCTATCAATTGTTGTATTAGGAAGAATATGTGGTATCAAAAGATGGACCATGAGTTGAAGGAAAATATTTGAGAGTAAGAATGATCATGTATTTCTCTGATTTTCGAGTAGAATTATATTAAGGTCCAATAAAACAAACAATAATAAAATTATGCAAGTAAAAATATATTGAAATTTTGGAAACAGCAATCTCTGCAAATGCAACCAATAAGAATTTGACTTTTGATTCATTAATTGTCACATGAATGAGTGTAAATTTTTTGTAGGATTTTCGATGAGATGTATTACTTTCAATGAATCAGTCTTCACTTTTACTTTCCTTTTCAAGCACAACACACAAAACATAATCGATGGATGCCTCACACCTACTCGGAACATTCTCCTCCTTGAGGAACATGTAAGAACAGTAAACAATCAAAACAATTTATCCATAACTCTTAAAGCCCCCCTGAAAATTTATTCGTTACATTGCAATATTTTTTTAAGAATAATATATATGTATACTTCGACCAACACAATCTAAGACTGATATATTAAATAATAATTATGCATTTAAAGAATAAAATATTTAATGAACATACATAAAAGAAAAAATAAAATTAACCAAATAGAAAAAAACACAAGTAAGTTATCAATATAGCTCAACTACAAAGGTAAAAACACATTGTCTGTAACATAGTTTCCCCATAACGCAAAAAAACATTAATACAAGTAGAAAAAATTCACAGCTTCTACTAACATTTCAAGTTTTCAACCCAAAGAAAAATGATAAGCTACATAAAATAAGATGTAGATATACCAAGTAGCAATTCAACCATAATAACAGAATTATCCAAAAAGAAATAATATATTCAAATACATAATTGTAAGTTTAAGTATTATAGTTACATACAGTATTTAATTGGAATTTTGTATTACAATTGTAATTTGAAAGTATTTGAACTTCTCAAGTTGGCTTGCATTCTACTTGCACATTGGAAAATAAATTATTGATGTATTTAAGAAAAAAATGTAAAAGAACGAAAATGTAATCCATGTTTTATCCAAAATCTACATTCTACTTACTATCATAGCGACCATAACTAAAGTGGATTAAACACTAAAAACATATGAAACTATTATGTATTGATGAACATTTTTCAGTAGTAAAATAAACATAACCTATAAGAAGAATAACAAAACATGCATGGTAAATCTTAATATCATTTTTATTTAAAATAAGAAAATAAGCTTAACATTTTAGAATACTCATTAAAACGATAATA
The DNA here is from genome assembly GCA_900406325.1 of Erucastrum elatum. NCBI lineage: Eukaryota > Viridiplantae > Streptophyta > Magnoliopsida > Brassicales > Brassicaceae > Erucastrum > Erucastrum elatum. Next base: position 4,740 of record OVBX01001397.1, on the reverse strand, counting down.
TTTTTAGATATATAATTATTTTTTCCAAATATATGTACATTTATATATAAATATATTTTTTTGGTTATTTACCTGCCCGTAGGACGGGTCAAATCCTAGTCTTTACAAAATTCAAGTTTTCTATAACTAATAAAAATAGAAATATGCTTGGAACACAAAGAGATATAGCTATTTTAATGGGTAGAAGAACTTAAATAGAAAAAGAATAATTCATATTTTGAATACATATGTATATAAATCAAATTTATATTACTTACTCAAAATTATAAGAAAATGAAACTAAATTGTTAATAGAAAATAGCGCGAATAAGATTTTTTTTAATCTTTCTTGTTGACTTGAGTTAGAAATTCTCGTCACTATCAAAAACATAACAGAGAGAGTTCACCATCCTCAACAACTCTCTTTCTCCCTTTTTCTCTTCTCATCTCAACTCTTTCTTCTGTCACTAAAAAACGATGAGCTTATCACGTTGTTGGAGTCGCTCTAAGAACAAATCTGGAGAAAAGAAAACTCTTGTAACGAACCTTAGCTGCCTCCACGCCGACTCGATAATCTCATCGCTCCTTTCGTTTCCAGATTACACTCCCTTCTCCATCGCCTGCGCCTTCGATCGTGGCCTCCAGAAAGCTCTCGCCCCTGCTTCCCATGACGCATCTGTTCAGGATCGTCTCCTGGATCGAACACTCCACCTCGCGTCCATTCTCGTGGAATCCACTAAACGATGCTTACGCGAGCGAGCTACGGCTCACAACTCCAGCTCCTGGTTCCTCCCTCCCGAACTCACAATCAAGGTAAAATCAAATTTGTTCAGAGAATTTCTGGAGGATATACTTCAATTTTGGATTGCTTTTAGGTGTTTACGAAGCTTGATACAAAGTCTCTGATGCAAGTGGCTGCGTGCTGCACCGTGTTCAACAAATGTGCAATGGATCGTTCATCTTACGCCCACATCGACTTGACTACCGCTACCAAACGAGCTAATACTGAAGTTGTTTGTACCATGATCCATCGTGCTGGTAAAGAACTCAGGTGAATCATTTTTTTTGTAACTTCCAGTATATAACTTAAGGCTGGGACTTACTACTAGGTCTGCTCAAAATAGGATATATAGGGATCCGGATAGTAAAATCTAGGATACGTCAAAACCTGTAGTATCTCGATATCCTGATTTTATATCCAAATGAAAGATATAACATCTATACGGATATCCGAAATCTAGGGATCTAGATCCGGATCTGAGTACACCTGGATAGTATAATATTTAGACGTCGGATATCCGGAAGCCACAAATTTGGATATCTAAGGGTGTTCAATCCGGATATCGATTTGGTTTTGGTTCGGTGTTTTGGTTTTTGGATTAGTAAAATACAACTACCATTCTAAATCCATATTTACTTCGGTTTCGTTTATATACCGTTGATTTTCGGTTTATTTGGTTTTATACCAAAAACATAATTATTTAGTTTGAAATCATATTATATGGATTTTAGAGTCATTTTCTTAACGCAGTTATTATATATATATAAATAAGTGAACAAAAACATAAAAAACGCTTATACCATCTGATAATATAATCAAATATAGAATTAAAATCAAAGCTCAAAATTTTGACAATAAAAATAAAAACATAACAGTAGCACGAAAGAAAAATATTTCTATTCTTCCATATATAGTGTTCATCAAAATTATGTTTATTCGATTGAATACGAAATTATATTGTTTATAGATAAGAAAAAAAATTGTGAAGAATTTCCAGTAATTGTTGTCCATCAAATATATAATCTTTATTTCAATTCAGTTAATGCTAAAATAAACAAAAATATCAAAAAGTAAACTAAGAAAATTAAAAACCTCGGTTGCGATGAATTATTACTTGTTAGTGTTTTACAAATTATGGCTTATTTATTACTTTATAAAATATGGTAATGGTTATTAGCAAAAGTGTTTCAAAAAAAGGTTATTAGCAAAAAAAAATAATTTATATAACAAATAGATTTTGATCGGTTTTGTTCGGTTTATTCGGTTTAATCGGTTATAAACCAAACATTATCAAATCCTATGTTTTTTTATAAAATCACATCCATTCGGTTTTATGGTATATACCAAAACCAAACCATATTGTCTATTTCGGTTCAGTACAGTTCAGTTTTACCATATTGTCTATTTCGGTTCGGTACAGTTCAGTTTTACCATTCAATAATATTGGATCACTCTTTTGGCTTTTGTTATTTGAACTTTGGTCTATGTTTATTATGCTTGTAGATCCCTCAAGCTTGGTCATGTAACTCGTCAACATGGACCTGTTCCTGCTCCAATTTGGTTTAATGGACCTTTTCTTTCCTCACTATCCCATAATCATGGTTTTCTTGGGTATGTCATCATCAAAATTTGATTATTTTTACTGTTTAGATAGGAAAGAACTAGAGCATGAAAAATATCCCAATACAATCTCATCATGCCTAGTTATTCCCTGGATTCATTTGGTTTTATGGCTAATGCCTTAGGAAGATAAGCCTGCGGGGCTGCGGCTTTACAATATGGCTTCACTAGTTTCCTGCTCAAGAAATATACTAATTTGCTGTCATCTTTTTTTTTCATTCAACTAGGAGTCGCTTGAGAAGCCTACGGCTTTATAATATCGGACCGATGAACTACAATTCCTTAATCAGTGCGTTGTCAGTTTGTTCGAATCTCACTGATCTGAGGATTGTTGGATCGTAAGTGCGACTGCTTATTTATTTTGAGTTTATGGAATCTCTTCATGTTCCTATTTTTAATGTCTGCCGACTTTTAAATTTCTGTTAGTTCTTAGCGCTACATGATTGATAGTCCCTAACATTTTTGGCAATATTCTGTGTTTCATGTGGCAGCAATTGTCAATTTATGAATTTATTTATGACCCTGACAACAAAATGTCATCGAATAGAGCACCTGTGCTTAGGGACCTATCACCCCATAGGTAAAAGCTCCATTAATTAATCGCTGTGGCGCTTATTGTTTTTGTTTCCTCCCAGGTTTTTCTCAAACTTGCCTAATGTGTGATAGGTACAATGGACGCGTCAACAGGTTCACATTTGATAGAGATGGTGACCAAGTTCCACAACTTAACTTCTCTAACACTCCTAGGTTTTCAACTAACCAATGAAATAGTCCGTAATCTTGTTGAGGTATATGGCTTCTATTCGATTTTACTGATTATTCTCTCTCTATTTTATTGGATTACCGTCTATGCTTTTATAAAACACGGATAACACATCTGCATGTTATTACCAGAGTTCTCAAACACTGAAGTACCTGAATCTGTCCAGATCGCCTAAGGTCAATGGTCATTTTTTGAGTTGCAAATTCGAAACTGTTTAATAGCGCAATTTCATCCAAAAGTCCTACTATCATAATTTCACACTGCACAAAAAATATTGATGCTTGTAGGGATTTGGGAAATAGCTGCAAAGAGAGTCCACTCAAGACTCTAATAATGCGCAACTGCGTTAAACTAGAGGAGGTAAAACATTCTTAATGCATTATCAGTTTTGATTTATTTCATCAGTCTTTGCGTGATTGATCATCCTTACATTGATGTTTCAGAAAGAAGTGTTGGAACTCTGTAACTCATTAATAAAAGGAAAGTTCAAATGCATTCGGCACATTGTAAGTTTTTTTTAGAGAATCTATGCCGAGAAAATATAGCTTGGTTCACTCTAAATTATTCTTCTTGGTTAATAGGATGTTTCAAGCAACAGCGGATTAGTTTCTGGTGATGGCGTGAGATCTTACAAACCAAAGTAACTGATTTGATCCTTTCATTGTTAACATCTTACCAACGGCGCTCACTGATGAGTTGTTGTGGATGTGTTGTAGGTTTCCTCTGGAGAAGCTGAAAGAAGAAAGACCAAATGTGACACTTGTGGCGGATTTTCCATTAGAAAGGTCTTCTCCCTCGATTACTATCGTTAGGCTTTTTATAGTAATTTGATCAGAGAATAAAAATGCAGGTCAGTGAAGCGTTATCATGTCGGGGTGGAAGGGGATGACGAAGAGCTGAGGGAGATAGAGATGATGAAAGCCAAGAACGATGAAGAGGATGACGACGACACTTTTGTGGATGATGATGATGATGACGTTTAGCTTTGATGATTGGAGTTGTTCTCCCAACGCTATTTGCAACCTTGCTTGTCATCAAACCCTAAGCTACATTGCTAATAATGATGTTTCTTCGTCCATCCAAACCCTTAACCTAGTTCTCTTCTTGTTGTTCCGCTATCTTCTCTTTCCTTTTGTTTCCTGAGTGGCCTTGGACTTGTATTAGCTGCTGCTCCTTTGATAGGGTGCTTGGTCAAGCCAACTATCTCATCTGCTTCTGGTAATGATACCACAGTTCAGGATCGTGTCATCGATCGTGAATCTCTTCTATTAGATCAAGTAGAATATAAACCTAATATTTCCAGATTTTATATATTTTATTTCATTAAATAAAATATTACTTAGCATTTATTAAAATTACTAGATATGGATCCGTGTGTTGCACGGGTTTTGATTAATGTTTTAAATTCATTGTATGACTTTGTATATATTATGTGAAAATTATTCAAGGAATAAGAATTATTTTACTCACATAAGTTTTGGTTAGCACTCCTATTTTAACAATCCTGGCACATAAACTAAGTGGGTTATTAGCAATTTTATATATAAAGTTAGAGAAAAGAGCTATTCTCAAAATTTCAAATCGAGCTCAATGTAAA